>DWPT01004826.1:0-12821 GCA_018251895.1 Agathymus mariae mariae | reverse complement strand
CACTCCTGCTTGAGTCAGTCGCCAAACGATTCGTCGTGTTCCGGCTGCGGGGTCTAGAGCCAGTACTTGCTTTCTTTATGGTAGTAGCCGACAAACGAGCAGACGAGCCACCTGATCATCGTCATCGTCGCCAATGGACATCAGCAAGACCAAAGGTATCACTGATGCGCTGTCGGCCAGGAAATGAGAAGAAGGTAAAAAAGAAGAAGGTACTGGCTCACACGACGAGTCGTTTTCCGGCTGGACTTAAGCAGGAGGGTGTTGGTTTCCTGGCCGACAAGGCACTTTTGGTCTTGCTGATTACCATCAGTTGGCTCGTTGGTAGATGTACTGTAATATAAAATATTGAAAATTTCTGAGAAAATAAAAAAAAACATTTTATTTTATAATTCTACAAATAATACATTATCAAATCGTAACGAAATTTTAAATTTGTAGAACGACTACTTTTGACACATAATTCGTGTTCCTCAAAAAAAGATTACTTTAAATGTCGAATATCTAAAATCTAGCGGTACTAGTAATGTTCTCCTGACAAATTTACATCAAAGTCGTCTTGCCTAAACCGAACAGATTCAAACAGGTTGAAAGCTTAATTTCAACATCCAACGTCTCCTCGCGTGCAAAGAATCATTATTGTTATCAAGTGAAGTGGATAATCTACTTCGCTATTCGTTCCCACCGTGTCGAATGAGATCTGATATACTGTCGCGTAATTAGAAGCAAGCCTGTTACTACAATCGGCGATTAGACAGGACCTGTCCGATCACCGCACAAGGCGTTTGGATTTAAGCTCCAAAGCCGTAGCACGATTAGGAAAATACTAAATAGAAGCTTGGTATTTTTGTTTTTAAACACTTACGGCGGTAGACAGTTCTTGTATACAATGTTTGAAATCAAAAAAAAATTTCACCGCGTACGATATTCGGACTCACGAACATCGCGGTTGCCCATTTCCAACATCTCTGGTACGTATATGGAGAAGGGCGTGGGTTCGGTGAAAATTTTGTGATTTCTAACATTGCCTAAATAGAAGTTTGTTTATACATATATTTAACACTTCTTAGCGATATGAAATAAAAGGGGATACTGCAAGTCAATCTTACCACAAAATAAGTCCAAAATGAAAAGATAACATGAATATTTTCTAGTGCAAATTCCTTCTACTTGAGCCAAAATGTTTCAATTTGGTTTATAAAAAAATATGAGTGTAATTTGAAATTGGAATCCGAGTAATTTTATTTGTAAGTAATCGTTGTATGAAAATAAATTATAACTAGCCAGTGGGTTATACATAAAGCCATGTTTCTCAATACGGTAAAATATTAGTACCTCCAGAACCTTTAATATATACAAAGCCGATAATAACATATAAATTTACGGTTTAAAACATAATAAGCTATTTATTATTCGTTGGTAATTTCCTTTTTTTATTACCATGCTGCAGATTGTTTATACAAAAAAGTTTTTTTATATTAAGACAATGGCCAGTTATGATTACACAAAAGTAAACCTGCAAACGGTCTAATTTCAAACAGCCATCCTTATTTTTACGAGCTAATTGAAATATCATGCCTTTTCACTTTGATTTTTATACAAAATTCTTATACAAAACACAATTAGCACCATAGCTGGATTGTATACTATCAAATGCTTGTCAAGTGTATACAGTATGAACAACAAGTAATCAATTACGGGACTCCAACGGCCCCTCCGTTACCAGGATAATGTATTCGTGTACTCAGCACGGAAAACGTGTAAAAGCACGTGGAAAGTTGTTTGAAATCATTTAACAATAAAAATCTCAACTACAGACCTTATCACAGATCTGTTCACTTGTTCCTCCACATTCCAAATTTTCTCTGTATTCTCCAATCGAAAGTATTCAGTGTTATTTAATTTTGTCTTTAAATAGCAATACTTTGCAGAGTGATATCCTGAAGAACTTGTTTAAGAACGCAATTCTCCACACATACATTCGGCGAACGAAATTGTTTTGACTGGTCAATCGTGTGGGATTTTGGGGATAAAACTCTTTCCCACATCTCATTCGGCGCTTTGGAAAGAGTGTTAAGTACAACCGCATTGTAAAATCATACCAACCACTCGTACTATGTATATCTATGTTGTTAAAATATTGTTTTGTAACATGTGTTAAGTCGGACAAAAGGACGCAATAAGCTTTCGGCTTTCATTCGTGATCAAAAACGATGGACATTATTATGTTCTTGCCTAGGTAAAACAATCGGTGAACGTAACCCGGGAGCTAAAATAGCAACGAAGGAGAATAAAAATTTTAACTGCTAAGCTTACCTAATAAAAATCCCATAACATTCTAATAAGAGGTGCGGTGTATTTGAAAGCCTCCACGTCCACTCCTCTAATGACATTAGATGTAATTCCGAATTCTTAATGGCATTATGATTCAGCGCACTTTCACAACAACATTGGATCTAAATACGCGAGCGGTCACTGACCGCTATAATTATGTGTTTTATGTGCTATAAATAACTACATATAAATTAAAGAAAATAACAAGCTGGTTTTAATGAGAAGTGAAAAGTTTTATTAATAATTCGTTATTAGAATGTTATTTTATGTTAATTTTTATGTTTATAATCGTACATACATTTGTAAATGGTCGTGTATATTCCGAACGATTTGGCTATTTAAAATATTATTTATTTGGCGAGACACATAATGAATATTAAAGCTAAACAACTTTAAATACATTACGCAAGAAGTCTGCTAGTCTCTAAGATATTATTTAAAAGTAATAACTTCATTAATAGAAATTAAAATTAATTTTTGCATCTACTTGCGTTTCTAAAACGAGGAGGAGAAACGGTGAATGAAACTCTTCGGCACAGCTTTTAAAACAACACATGGCAACTATAAAGTAAGTTTTAAGTAAGTCCAAAATGTTCGATAGTGATGATATCTTTATTAAGAAGCTCTATTGTCATTACGTTTAAGTTTCCCCTTATCCGTGTCATTGACCTCACGGAAACCTATGTAGAATAAGAATATTATTCTATACAGTAAAAAATAAAGTCGCATAAAAATGGAACATATTAAATTTGTTTTTTCTACTTTCTACTGCTTTTGATTCACTTTTAATCCCGAGTACAATTGAATGTTTTTCATCAATTTCAACATTTCACACAAATCTGCTCTTGTGCGTCCAGCTACTTATTGGCTACTTATTAGAAGATTGGCCTATAATACGCTGTCGTTAGATTTGGTGAAAATTTTTGTTTATTCAACCAAATAAACTTTTATAACGTATATTTTTTTAAATACCAAAAATGTAAAGACATTAAATGCGATCAATTAAAGAAACAATTTAATATGGTGTAAAATTTAAAAAAAAAACAAGTTCGAACGTCTTTATATGTTCAAATGTCTATGATAAACTTGTTCAACGGATTTTCGATTATGAGTTTTGATAGTATCTCTCAAACTACTTAAAACGGCGGCTGACGAATCAATCACTTATTTTATTCGCCATCTAATTTTAGGGTATATTTTATGAAGCAGTTAATGAAGAGATACCGAAGTAATTATCATGCGCGCTGTGTCATCGACGGCGAATCTGAGCATCAGTTTTCCCGTGATCGAATCGATATTTGCAAACCCGCCTGAGTCACAGTTCCGATAAACATTCGAGTTGTCGTTTTGTCTGTCTGCCGCCTCGGAAGTGAAAGTGTATATAGAAAGTGGAGAAACCGCGCGCATTTACTGCTTCTAGATTGCACCGCCTATGCAGTTTATCTGTATCTGTCCGCCATGTTTGCCTCGTGTTTTCGGCCGGGGTGAAAGACCTAGATTAATTGAGGCGTCTGACCGCAACATTCAGATCTTGAGACACTGTGTATTTGTTCTTAACGATGATAATTAAAATAAGAAATCATTACTGTTTCATTTTAAAACAGCGTGTTAAAAGGAAGAACTGGCTTGCTGAGAAATTAGCAATAAATACATATACCTATAGTGATGTCGATTGACCAATAATTTTTCAACTCGTGACTCATTAGTGGAAGGGTTCGTGTGACATTTGAATGCTATCTACGTTTGTGCGTAATTATGATTTAAAAAATTCAACCTGGCTCAAACCAACAGAGCCGGGTCTATCTGAATCCCACGGCTCTACCCTAATTTCTTTCTCAGTCCACCCGGTCCTGAGACAATCTTTGTTAAACTAACCAAAGCCGCGATGCCGTCCAAAGACTTTCTTCCCCGGTTCTTTGAACCATGTGAGCTATTGGTTGCTAGATCAAAACAGAGATCGTTTTATTATAAATAATCTTATTAATCGGTATAAATATGGCCTGTCTTAGATAATGTTCATAATTAAATATACTTATGTGATTCCTTAAGGCCGACTGCGGCATACTATCGTGAATTTCCATTTATTTCTCATAAGTATAAACTAATATGCGTCAGAATTAAAAAACAATTATGAAGTTTATCTGTCTTAAGCTTGGCATGACATATTTAAACTTGGAGACTGTTTATCGGTAAAAAATATTGTCATAGTAGAAAGACCTCTATACAAAAATACATGGTATACAATATTCTTATTTACTCCTAGTATCCCGCCTGCATTTCGCTTGGGGAAACTTGTAAAGGAAATTGTTCTTTTTTTAAGTTCATAAATTAATAATAATAATCATTCAAAATATTCTTTGCTCGTTATATACGAATTCAGTCTTTCTCGTAAGACAATCCATATATTGATAAGAACCGTATGAAAACCCGCAATTTTTCAGATTATCATATTCCGACAGACAGATGATTTGTTTTATATTTTATAATCTATGTCCATTATTCACCTGGAATAAACTACCTTTCAAACAGTAAAAAAAATCATATAGGCGCCGTGGTGCCGAGGATTACTTTGCACACACACAAACTCACAAAATTCCCTTCATAATATTGATATAAAATATACGGTGTTAAAGCTATCAGTGATATAGGACACGAGATACATTGGCAGTTACTGAGGAATTTTGAAATGGCATAATCTCTAGATATTTAAAATCTGATACTTCTGTTACCTTTATCATATTCAGTTATGTTATAAGTTATGTGGAATAGTGCTAACAATGTTTTTAAAATAGATCAGATACAGGAAAGCATATTCGTTCTGCGTTGAATATGTAAAAGTTGGTGTAAAATATTCTAAATTAAAATGCGCGGTGCAACCTTGCGCGTGTGGAGTTCGCCAAATGCGGGAATTATAACGAAACACCATATCATCCTAAAGGAATTTCCCATATGCGCACATTCCTTTTGATTCGCAGGATCCACTGGAAAATAATAATAAAGCGTCAAGCTGCTTTGAATTATTACACCAAATTGATGATAAATAATTGACTACGAAACGTTGAAGACTTGCATAGGATACCTCCTCCTTCATAGACAACCGAAAAGGTAGTAATTTTACATTTTTAGGCAATAAACGAGTATACAGATCATATAATTATTATAAATGAAATGTTTATGTCATTAAAAATATTTAACTTTGTGGAAAATGTATTTTAAATATGGTTTGACTTCAAAGCAAAGCTATTTGATTGCAGCCGACTCTAAGCTGAAAATATATTTCGTTGCTGGTTCTTTACCCAATACATTTAATCCTCACAACTTTACACACACAATTTTAGTTCAAATGAGTCCTTTTGGACATAAAACTGATGTACATAGAATGTCCCGTCACAAAGGTGTTAGGCTCTAGGGCTCACTACAACTTTTCTTTTATGTTAATAGCCGACGAACGAACAGACGGGCTACCTGATGATAACTGGTCATCGTCGCCCATGGACATCAGCAAGACCAAAGGTATCACCGATGCGTTGTCGGCCAGGAAATGAGAAGAAGGCAAGAAAGTACATCGTTTGGTTTGAACAAAATTACCTATCCATAGTAAATATTACGTAGACAGATATATTATACTAATATTATATTATAAATGAGCCAATTTATATATTTAAATGTCTATAAGTATATGATACCTATACACTCTATGTCCTTTCTGAATAAAGTACTTTTCAAAATAGTTACCTTGGTTCCAGAGATTATTCTCCATATAAACATTAACTCACAAAATTCTTACTCTTTTTTTATAATATTAATATTGAGTAAAACTCATGTTCATCTTCATACACATAGAGTACTCTAATATTTGATGTGTTAAATCTTTCGTAACTTGGTTCCTTCCAAAGAAGTAGTCTCTTGAAGATTTACCCATTTACAAAAAAGAGATACTAACGTAGTTGATATCTGCAGAAAATTTTAAGTACGTCGAACTGAAATCAACTTCCTGTCGTTCAATTTTAAATCATACGAAATTTTAAATCTGTAATCGATATTAATGTAGCTACGTGAACGCATAAGGCCTTTAGGCCCAGTTTTCACCCATCTAGTTTTATATGGATCAACTTTCATATTTACCGTACTCTGCGATCGTGAAAACCACAACAATGTGAATGGTACTTGTATTTTAGAAACACACGGTCTCAGGGAACTTTCCAAAGAAAACAATACTAAGTACGACTCATTAAATATACTTTGTTAGCAGCGAAAATCACAGAATTAGTATCACTCGGCATATTTCTTTCACGTCGCGAACAAGAATTCAATGTCATTCACTCTCCCAAACACTCACTTTCGCGTCGAATGAACTAAACCAAAATTAGATAGCTGTAGATAATAGGTGTATATTAAAACTATATAAGTAATCATTAAAAGGCAATCATAATTCGCTTCAGGAAAATTATACACAATTGTATAATGACCCACTTGCGAATCTCTTGATTCTGCGCTTAATTTACACGATCACAAAGCATAAAATCTCTCGTTTAATGTAACAAAAGCAATCAGTAAACGAACATTCAATACTAAGCGAATGTGAAGAGTAGATCATGGCCAAATAGAGGCTTTCACTACTTTCTCTGACCCGCTTCTTGTGTCGTAGGTCGACTCGTTGGCCTTCAGGGTGGCTCCACTTTTGGTTTTATCTGTCACTTTCATTAATCTATGTTACGCTAGAAAGTTGTGACGTTTGGGGCAGCGAAGGTAAAAGTGTAGGAAACCACGGACCCGGGAATTAGGTCACCCAGACGTCTCAAGGTTTTGGGGCAAACAAGTGAAACGTGCGCTTGCTTTCACTTCCATATCGATCTTAACTCCATTCAAAGGAGACAAGTGAAATATAAATTATGAAATTAAAAATTTTCGATTATGACGCGTACCAACATTTGTTGCATGTGCCATATGGATGCAGTAAATGGCCGCGAACTATCCACCTCCTTACGATCATTCTATACATTTCGGTATTCATCATACCAACAGCGTCCGAGCGTCCATGAAATGTGAACGATAATTTTTAATAAACACAACACCGAGGAGGGCTTTTATAATTAGCACTGGTGTAAATTTGTCGCTTCATGAGAATCAAAAGTTAAAACTTACGATAGTATTAAAGGTCTTTTTTATTTTGCAACAGGATAGAAAAGACCTGACCCGCAATAGGACGCTGATACGTTGGAACCAAAAGGTAGGTTCAAGGTTCTAGTACTTGTAGACAGAAAGAAGACAATAACCTAACACTTAATAATAGTAATTGAATAGAATTTATTAACGTCGTATTTACCTGTAGCTTATCAAAAGTCAGAGAAATCAAGAACATACGCGCGCATGTATTTTTCAAATACCTTCCGTGCAACGTATGTGAGAGCTAATTTAGTTAGGGCAAATCTTAAGTTCATTATGTTTGAATATTGAATATCAGACCATTGCTTCATGTGTGGAGGTCGCAAACGTGTATTTTGAAACAGTTTCATGTATTAATTGTATAATTTACTTAGAAGCGATAACACTACGATATTTAACACTTAATATAATAAGATTTGATTAAATATTCACTTCTAATTGGCCCATTTCCTCACGATATCGTTAGCGATATGAAGTTAATTTAGTATCCTTAAGTGCTCTGGTATAATCCCTGATGGGGTAAAATAAAATTTCTTTATAAAATTCTTAATAAATAAATCGGTGGGCTCTGTCTGTACATTTACTTTATTATGTTATTAGTACATAACATTACTATATAGGTAGAACAAGTGACTGCGCAAATAATAAGACATATATGATATCGATAAATATTATCGATGAACACAAAAAAAATATTCGCATTTCTTCAGCAGCCATTTTAATTAGTTTTTTCAATGTTTGTATGCGTGTGTGCTATACTACTATGTATAGTTTTTTATAATATATTATAGGCGATTTAAACCTGCCAGTTAAGTATTTTTCATTTTTTTTTAAAATAGTAGGTTTTATTATTATATTTTGCAGTCGGAATCGAAAGTTAATAGCCTGACAGGATTTCTTCTACTTCATGAAAGACTCAAAATTGGCGATCTCATTTCTTGAAGTTGGTACATCAGGATATCAACCCACAACTGCCCCACAGCTAGGCTCGGATCTCCTCTCATAGTGAGTGGGTTAAGGGCATAGTCCGGCGGGCTGGAAAAGTGCGCAATGCCAGACTTCGCATACCTTTGACAACATTATGAAGAGCTCTCAGGTGAAGGATTCCTCACTATGTTTTCCTTCGCCGAAGCAAGTGATAATTAAAAATAATTAATAATACGCACATAATATGAAAAATTAAAAGTGCATGCAAGATTCGAACTCCCGAGCGGAAGCCCGACGTTCGAACTACATTACCACTGCTTAGAAGAAGTAAAGTTAGTTTGATCAGTTGGTCGATAAGTTGGTTAAAATGAAATAACTTTTTAACGCCGACATTTACAAATCCTACTGACCAAGGCCGCATAGCTTTACCATGATCCAAGTAACCAACGAGTTGAACTGTATTTCCAACTTAAAATAAACTCTGCAACTACATTAACATAAAACCAATATCCAGTCTATGATTAGTACCTTAGAGATGATTAACATAACTTGCTCGGCGGAAGTCCTATCGTGTTCTAAACACCACATACGAGAATGGTATCTTCAAGAAGTCAATTGCCGGAGACAATTTTTTTAGATAACGTTAAGATTTTAATTGTAATAAAGGTTTCGCTTATGAACGAGATACTCGAAATGCCCTCAGAAATAAATAGTTTCGCTAGTATGTAGTCGTAGTGAAGATCAATTAACAAAAGTTGGACTGCGTGCCCGTTTGATTAGTTACTGAAATATCAATATTAAACCACAATAATATAAGTTATCATCAGAATCAAGAACTTTCCTCACAATTGAGATCCTGTCTCTCTACTAATCTTACGAGTGCTCAAGACCACAATTCACTGTTATAGTACGGTGAGGTACTATTTTGGGGTCCGGGGACGAGACAATAACAATTTTGTAACTAGCGCGTGAACCTCCTTGCACCAACTGCCCCGGGGTTTCCGTCGCTCACTCTCGCCCTTTTCCTGTAGCGGTGAAGCGGGGAACTAACTTCAGAGTTGCCAGACACCGCATTACAAAAAGTACTACACGCTATACTGTTAGTTAAGTGCGAATGGAGAAATTCTTCGTGAGAAATGATATATCATTAATATGTCTGTTTGACTGTTGAATAAGGTGGTAATAATTGGCCTAACAGGACGGTGAGGATCGGAAGTCTTTAAAATGATCACTTGGTTTCAACTAGCAACCAATAATAGTATACGGGCCACCTGATGGTAACTTGACATTGCTTTTTATAATTATCTTATAATTATCTGGAACGCCCTCTGAAGGGACTTCTCCACTGAAACCATATCGCTTTCTCATATATATGAAGTATCTTTTCAAGATTAAAGTTTTCGTTTTTTGCTCAAGGATTCCCTGCTTCGTATACAATAGAAATTATTTGTGGTTCCTCAAAATCGTTCGCTTCTGACAACATCGAACTATGTTCTAAAATTTAGAAGATTCTCGCAAGTTCGCCGCCAAAGCGTGGGCTGGACAAACTGAATGGCGTGGTAAAAGTTGCCAAGTAAAAATGTCATTGACCCGCGAGCATAAGTGTGGTTTTGACCTTACCGCTGGTCTATATTGTAGCAAACTGAAGTGAAAGTATGTACATCCATCACCTGCTGGAGAAAGTGCGACGCCAGACACACCCTTTATTTTACGATGCATTGACCACGCCACACGCGGCAGATTGGGAGCCGGTGTGTCTGTGCTGCGTGATGCTTCCGGAGCGTAATTTTTTTCTACAACCAAGCGGCCATAAATCTGAAAGTGGATTTTTAGACGGTCATGAAAGTAGCAATTAGAAAAGTCTATGATCATTCATGTATCCAATCAAGTTTTTTCAATTTAGGTTATTTTCAACCACCATTGCACTCATAACCAACACAGAAAAATTACGTGTAAGTAACACGCTTCATTTAAAATTAATGTTATTACAAATGGCACAATATTTTGTCAATAAAGAGTCATAGCTTGTATTTTAAGCCGATATTTAGAACTAGCATTGACCGTGATTATGGTGCAAGTGCAGCGAAGCACACCTTACTGAATTTAAGCTGCCTGTTATAAGTTCTTACATAATTAACCTATGCTCATCCAGAATGTGTATCATGTAGGTCACACCTAAAAACTTATCTTTTAAGTTCCCTTCAAACAAAACCAACTTTTAGACGGTTAGGCGTCACATATTTTTTAGTTAACGCTTGATAACATTAATTTATCTAATTAAAATATTTTTAAAATTTACATGTATTTAAAATCATAAGTTAAAGTATGTATAACAGGGTCTTTAGTGTACTTTTAACTTCATTTAAAAATAGCATTAAATTTATGTCTCAAATGAAACAACCACAGAAAACTACAAGCCCAATGATATGTTCGTTATATTTTATTATGCCTTTGATATTACTAATGTTCATGGGCGGCGGTAACCACTTACCACCAGGTGACTCGTCTGCTTGTTTGTCAGCTATTTACATAAAAAAATATATCAATATTAGTTCCTGGGTTGTAACAACTTTAACTTTAATGTAGAATTTATAGCCAGAATTGTGCTTTTGTTTCTAGAATTATTTAATGTATTAATATTTTTTTATCACGGCAATCCTATGAGTTTTATCAAATTTAATATATATTTCAACTCTGCCATCTAGTGCACTTTTATCGCACTAAGCTATTCCTAATGACATTTAACATAGTTTCTAAAATCTATTATAAGATGGCGCTAGTATATACAATATATATAATATATTCAATTATCAAGGAGAAAAGAACATCGTAGACAATTTTCAAGCTCAATATCACAATAATCAAAATAGGGTCCAGATGGTTGGGTCAATAATTCTAGAACTACTCAATTGTAACTATGTAATTATTCATGGGTCTCTTTTAATATTTGTAACTGTGTTGGACTTCGCTAATAAACTATAGAAGAAACTTGACAACTTTAACAATTATCCATATCATTTCTTACGATGTCTCTAAAATAATGACTTAATTTTATATACCTGGTTTATTATTTTAATTATAAAACTATATATTTTTTTTTAATTTTATAGTCCCATTTATACAGTTGAATATCGTAAAATATATTGACAATGGAAAACTTTTTTTGTTTCGGGTTCCAGAGTTATATAAATTTATTTATTCTGTGGCTGTGTTCAATTCAGTAATGCCATGATTTGGCGTTTGTGTTTGTTGTCTTTTACTTCGCTATACATATTGTGCTTGTCATTTCATTGAATTTGATTAGTTCAACACGGGGTTAGTTTTAGAGTGTCGAAATGTTGAATTTCTGGATATATAAGCTACTTCTTGTAATCTCAAGTTTTGCTCCAACTTTTGCCGAATGGAACACACGAGATTACATCAGGCGGGAACATTCATTGACTAAACCGTACCAAGGTGAGTGACCTGCACAAGTGACTTTACACCCTTTTTATTTGATTAGTCGTCGTCTCTTCCCAGTTTTGCTATTAATATTCAATTCTACGTATAATAAAAAAATTCCATCACAGGTTGTTACGTAAAAGTAAAGTAACTTTGGCTTGACTCGGTCAATCCATCTGACATGGTCATAAATATTCACATTATTAGATTGCGCTTAAATTCTTGTGGAATAATGATAATTAAAATATTTATAAAGAATACTACTCTACTACGCTTTTCTTTGTTAATTCTTACACATTAAAACACCATTAACCAAATGTCACTAACTAAACATAGTAGTCAATGAAAAATTCCACCAATCTTCCACCTCAAGGCTCTGTGATCATCTCTATTTGTTCATATAATTAGTTGCATACTGATATTTACATTGTATATTCACTTCGACTAATAATAATGTTATTAGTTTACACTAGTGTACCTAGCATCAAACATTAAAATGTAAAGTGTATATAATATTTACCCACAATTTAATACAATCAAAGATAATGCACTGTGATGACAGAGCTGATTTAATTAAAAGTTGCTGTTTATGTAGTATATGTAATGCACAAAGATAACTCAGTCTAAGCATACATGCTTTTCTATTTCTTTGTATTATTAATGATGTAAATTAACAAAACAAACATATTGTACTCATTTGATGAATTCTAATATATGGTCTAGAAATACTAACACTATTTTAAAATTACATTCAATAATAGTTATAAAAAATTTGATATGTGTTCATATGCATAATAGAAGATTTAAGTTACTCAACTATAAGGCTTATTCGATTGTTAGTAGACTGAGAGGTTACATTTTTTTTACATCCATGTAACTTATACAGTATA
This sequence comes from Agathymus mariae mariae, assembly GCA_018251895.1. Classification (NCBI taxonomy): domain Eukaryota; kingdom Metazoa; phylum Arthropoda; class Insecta; order Lepidoptera; family Hesperiidae; genus Agathymus; species Agathymus mariae. The sequence goes on along the minus strand of DWPT01004826.1, from coordinate 66 downwards.
TAAGATCAGTAGAGTATAAAATAAAAAAGTTCTTTTTTAGTTTTCACTCTGATTCTTAACTCTATA
>DWPT01004825.1:0-12822 GCA_018251895.1 Agathymus mariae mariae | reverse complement strand
GTTTTGTTTTTGTGGATTTAAGGTGGGATAGAGATAAAATGAAATTAAAGAAAATCCTGTATTCTGTAAATTGACAACATTTAATGGAAACTATTTTTTTTTTTAACATGGTCTATTGATTACGTTAGGAAAAATACCTTTCTCGTTTAAATAAAAAATACAGTTTGAATTATGAATTATTCCTATGGTTAAAACGTCTTAAAGTTAGTTGATTTGCTCAACAGTTGTTTATGAATTAAAAAGTTTTCAAAACGTAATCGGTCACTGATGAAAATTTCTATAATTTAATTTTTTTAACGACTCTACATTAGAGTCCGTTAAAATTTTTGTGCACCTAGAGCCTAATTGTCGAAACAGTTTTTGCAGTCCACCTCGAATACTTCTTCTAGTGCCATTCACCTTCTGGCAATCACAATTATACCGTATTGAGCTGATTTTTTATTTTACGGTGTAAACATGGTTATAAGCATGGTGAATACCCAAAAGTTGAATCATTGCACAGTCCGGGCTGTCCCTCATTTTGAGTGCTGTTTGTCCCATGTTTGATCGCTTGTTGCTCGTAGCAGTAAACAATTCTGGCAACCGTATAAATCAACACTGATGCTAACTTGACTTATACCAAATATGTCTATGTGAAGAAGTTATCAATCAAATTCTTTATGATTCTCGGTAACTTCCCTTTGTAGGGGTTTGTTCATTTTTAAACTGGGAAAACGTCAACTGCCGCTTCGTTTCTGGATCATACCGATAAATCCAAGATCATTTGTAATAATAATAATACTAGAGTAGATGTGCTGAAATGAATCTGTTACTAATTTAGCAATCATGTCACAGAACCATTCCAGACGGGCGTCCTTGCAGCGCCTAACATGAAATTATTATTCACACTAGAAGGTCCTCTTACGAAACCTTAAAAAAGTTTTTCATTTAAAACTTCAATATATGTTCTGAAAATCATGTAATGTAAGTATAATTTAGGTCGTAAAAAAATTTTGATGAAATATTTTAGATTGATATAATAGTAATATTTACCTGTAAATAATCGTATTTTCAAAATAAATTGGAAGAACCCTGTTATAAACTATCCAGCAAAACATTATTTGTGACTTGTCTTTTCACAGTCACAACAAAATTATATATAAATCTTGTTTACATGTCTCATTCCGCTCAAGAGTCTAATGGGCTGCTATTGGGATGCAACTAGTTATGACACTACTGGAAGGCGTAAAAGTAATGACCTTATTTAGTCCAATCACAACGTCTTTTCTGAATTGGAAAACTTTGATTCATTTTTTCTATATAATTGGACGGTGAAATTTCGTCCCATTCTAATTCTGTCTCTAAGATGATGTCTCTTAAATGATATGATCAAGATTCAAAACACATTGACACGCACTAAAAGTGACTCTGTTGTGTGGCGTCTGTACTGAAAGAGTCATCGGGCTGGGTTTTTTAATACGCTGCAGGCGATGTGATAAAGTCACCATCGAGTGCTATAGAGTCACACGAGTTCTTGACATTCATTATTTAGGAATTGGGACTTGGACGCATCTTTTTGATGTTATTTGAATGTTCTGATTTATGTGAACAAGCTACTGAAAATCTCAATTGTAAAACAAAACAAACAGAAATAAAAAAACAACTTAAAAAGCATAAAATATCACATAAAGTTTTGTAATTTAGAAAAGAAATTGTGACTGAACCAAACAGGGTCATTATTTTTACGCCGTCCATTATAACTGATGTGGAAGTAGCCAAGGACCACATAATATTTGATTGTAATTTCCCCCACGTATTACAATTCATAGATATCGTTATCAACAAAATAATTACAGACCTGTTGGAGATCGGTAACAAATTTATCGCTTCCTCTGGGGATTCGATGTTTTGACCGTGAAAACCAACTCAATACACCGCATTAACAACAACAATAAATAAAAATCAACACGACGAGTCTTTTGGCTTGGTTTGGGTTTGACATATCTACATTAAAATCTCTAAAAAATATTCCATGTACAGATTCAACCTATTACAGTTATATTATTATTATTGTTAGTATAGACATAATCTCCCTAAAGTTAATTAGTCACTGCCTTTAAAAAAATCAACAAATATTCTTTATCCTTGTCTTCAAAATTCAAAATTCAAGCGTCACTTTCATTTCCTTATTTGGACTCTGGATCACACTGGTCATCCATTTACAATTTTCGTCAAGTTTATTGTCGGTTAACCACAAAAAAAATCTTAAAGCTTGCAAGTCGTCATTGCTATTGACGTGGTGTGATCATTCTCAGTACCCAGTGCGCCCAATTTTGTTCAGCAAATGACTTGATGGGTTAAAATGAGGCACACTGATAACCAAAACAAACAAACGTATCAGTGTGTTAACTCCTACTCTAACCACCCCGTTGGAATACCTGAAAACATTTAACAGTTGATTTTAATAACAATAATTGTTAATTGTAAAAAAGACATACATAGTTATAGAGCCTTCTAAAGTTTGTGAATTCCATACATACGCTTAAAGTGAGCGTTGTGATTTATCGATTTATAATTACTTATTATCATTTATATTGATCAAACAAGACATGCTTTCTTTCGTATCAATGCACTAGATATTGTGATTAATTTTATTATATTTTTTGTAAATTATTTGATACAAATCCTCTGTTCAAACTACAAGAGAAAACGCAGCTACGGGTCGCTAATGTAGCGTGACATGAGCTAAGTGTGAACCTTCTATGTTGATATTATATGATACAATATGCAGTATGACATATTGTAAAATAATTTAAGCAGCTTCACTTTTAAGACAATGGTTTCTTCAGATAACTGACGATATCGAAATGAAAGAAACACGTGATAAATGAATCATATTGTTTACTAATTTAAGACATAAGATAATATAAGGAGGGAGGAAAACTGTGTTGACAAATAGATAGATAATTACTGATACAGAGGCTTGATTTGAGCTTCGATGAATTTTAACTTACCGGTTTGTCTCATACGAATGTAAAGGAGGTCCGAAGATGAACAGTACATAGTAGCAGTAGGTAAAGGATTTACAACAGGCTAGCTAGTCAGGTACCTAAAGTAAGTTATGACGATACACGAGTACCTTCGACGAGTCAGAGTCCAGCACCCCCGAGAAGATCCCCTTTCTTTTCATTCTTTGATTAACAGAACATACGAGTACTATAAATAAAGAAATTTTGTAACACACAAGTAAAGAGAATACTAAATGCAACATCCGTCAATCTATCAATAAATATATGCTGTCAATAGATTCAAGTCCACTGGAGATTTACTGGGTGGTGTATTTTATGTCCTGAAATATTATTATCTACTATCAACCACCCTCGCTTCAAATCAGAAAAATAGTTAATAATAATTGCAATGAATAAGTACGACTATCGACTTGACATCCACAATACTAATTCAAAATCAACAACTCCTTCACAAACGACATTAAAAATCTTCTGACCAAAATATTTTGCTCTAGATATTCGTGATTACAATATGACCATATTTATAACCTTAAATTCTATGTTGCGGTCGGCTTTCGGAGTCTAGCCTCGCTCTTATATTGCGACTTTATGTACTCCGACCTTACAATATTTATATTCTTGTAGAAAATGCTCATCACCCTGAATAAGTTTTGCTACGGCGACATTTCAATACTTCATATAATCAATCCATCAATAATTAATCCACATCGGGTACTCTAGACCTTCACTATTACGTATCTGTAGAAAATAATCTTTAGCTATACTAATAATAAAATCCTAACTGATTGCTTTCTGTACATGAACGTTATGAGAAAAAACATTATTAGGGGCCTTCATTGACGCAGTAGAACCCAAAACAATAGTTGTTAGAATTTTTGTCAGTTTGTCTGTGCGTTTGTTCCCACTAATCTCAGAAACGGCTTGACCGATATAGTTCTGAATTTCACTAATGTATTGCAGCAAGCATCACTTAATACTTAAAGTTTGTTTCGTTGCAATCCGTCCATAAATTAAAAAGTTATGTATTAATATATGTATTTCCAATTCACACAACGACAAAAATGCAGATGCTTAAGGTAGTTTTTCCGAAGCGAAAGGGCATTTTCTAGTATTAAATAAGTTTTATGCTGGCAGCGTTTCGATATCTCCAATCATTAATCCTCACCTTCTTTTATTTAATGGATTCTCGTACATCTTTACGTGAATTTTTCTTTACCCGCAAAACCAACCATTTCCTGTCACCTCTTACGACACCCTGTTCTGCCAGCGAGGAATTGGAATCAGTATATGGCTACCCATATACGGCCAACATGTGAATATGAATCAATCAAGCTTTAAGCATTCTCATTGTGTAAGGACGCACATATACATATGGGTACTTTGAATTTGATTAAATTGGTTAATTTAGTCGCTTCAGAAGTTAGGCCGGACTGACAGAAGAACAGAGAGATGAAGAAAAGGTTGAAAAAGGTTTTTTTTTGGTACTGATGTCGTATAAATATGCCAATGTCCTTGACAACATTTTGTAATTATTTTGAAATCATTGACAAACATATCAATTTTATTTTTATGTATAGATTATTCATTGGGTGTTAGGATTTTCCATTCCATTTTCAAGATAGTGAGCGTTGATGTGTACAAGAGCAATAAACAGTAAATGTAAACTTGTTATTGAGAATTATATGGGGAACCGTAATGGACTCGATGCTATAAAGTTGTATTCATTTATATCGCAATATTATATCACTTATACACATTATTTTTATGTTAATAGCCGACTAACGAGCAGACGAGCCACCTGATGGTAAGTTATCACTTCCGCCCATGGACATCAGCAAGAACCAAATGCATCACCGATGCGATATCGGCCAGGAAATGAGAAGTTCAGAGAGAAAGTACTGGCTCTCAAGCCATGTTAAAATGAATGTGATCACTCTGGTATTCGTAATTAAGCTCCTCATCAAATGGTCAGGGTTCAAATTCATCATCATCCGTCGTTTTCTTATAATTCTATATTAAATTTGAATCAGTTGTTAGTCTTTTTTTCTGCATACTGTATACTTAAAATAAAAAATGGTACTACTTGCTTTTGTAATAAATCTCTTTCAGCAGACCGCGGTATGGACGGAGAATGGAAAAGATCAGTTTTATTACATATGCCTTATTTGTTACTCGTAATGGTTGGTAACAGTGATGAGATATTGTGTTTCATTAGGATTTGCTTAAACTTAGTTACTGGCCTTTCTTACATCATTAACTAGATGTCTGCAGAATGCACTGTAGTTAGACGTAGATACTGTACATGGACAGATTATATTGTTACGGGTACAACAGTTTTCAGGAACAAAAGTTTTCTTTGCACAATGAAATGTTTAATTCGTAAAACTGAACAATTAAGCAAGTTCAGCTATCGTTTGTCACGGTTTTTCCCTTCAGAGGTTAAGACTAAGCTTGCTGTAATTTTATTTTCACTTTGTAGTTACGTAATGGGTCTCGATTGCTCTTGGCACAGTCGACCAACACCTTCACAATTAGGGTTGCCAGTCGTCAAAAATTAAAAATAAGTAACGTAATTTTAATTGACTTACTTAATTAAAACTATTTAATAATAAATGAAAATGTGAAATTACTTTATTTTTAATAGTTTAAATAATAAAAACTACCGTCTGATTCTATAGGTTTTTGGTTACAATGATTTTTTTACCAACATAAAATTTAATATAAATGTTTGATCGGGTCAACACTCCTAATTTTTGTATTGTTATACTTGTAGATTAGATGAAAGTATAGTACGATTGATAGTCATAATAAATATATATGTCTATTCATTTCTTAATGCGATTCATGACCCATTATTGTACTTTATAGTCTTATTAAAAATTTTGCTATTCATGAATAAAAGAGACTGACAAATTATATAGCCTGCATAATGCTGTGTCGTTATGCTATTATGTTACTTGGTGGAGTTTCTAAGTGTTAAGCATTTGGTTGCGTGTTTTGCGGTGTACCTACTACGGCACTAGGATAAAATAAACTTCGGTTGCGATGTGTCGTAATATCGACATCGTAATATTTTGTGGGATCTGGGATCGAAGCCCGCACTCAAGTTATCACATGTTTCAGTAAAGTATGTTGAAAGCCTATTGATCGTTGAAATTCTTTTCAGGCGTGAGTATGGGCTTATAGTAGCCAACCTCTGTACCCATAGTCAACAATCGTGCAGACATTAGACCTGATGGTAAATGTTCTTCACCATCCACAAACATTTTTAACAACAAAGTCATAAGAAAATATATGTAATTCTAAAAACAGGTTCACTGTTTCCCCGATTGTTCAAACGAAATAAATTAAAAACCTTGCATGGATTTTTCTATAAAATAATAGTTACCCAGAATTATAAATGATCTTTCGGACAGATTTCTAGATACTACAGAGGTAAGGAGTAGTGGGTATAACAGGAACTGGGAACATCGATTCGGACTCGATGATGGATGGAATGCCATTCCTAAACATAAAGATAATTGTAGAATTTATACAGTAATTTTTTTATGTACTTCATCTCTTTTCTACGATCAAATTATATTCCCTTTGTAAACAGTCATGTTAACATACTCTCGTGAGAACTGAGTGAGTCAGGTTTTTTAAACGTTGAAGATGCCTCGTTCCTCGCTTCCTTGATCTGGCCTTGACTCGCAACGCAACAGTGGTACCTTTGGTGCTATGGATATTTGTGGCCAGCGATGCCAACCTAGCATTAGATAGCCCGATAATATAAAAAATGTATCACAACGGATCTAAATAAACGCGGTGTTCCCGTATATAAAGGAGGGGGTTTTTAATGCAAAACTGAATAAGTAAGTTTTACAAAATTAATATGCTTCACCTCCCCGGACTGCAATACAAATTGCTATTGAGAGAGATCGTAGATATGGCTAGATAAAGAAACTTGACTAGCGTAGTGGTCTACACAGCATTCATCTACTTAACAGAATATTTAAGATTAGCAATGGATCAGTCATGGTTTATGGTATTGTAATGATTATAAATTTTATTACAAGTTAATATAAGTAATAAACTTTTAAGTTAAAAAGCCTAATCCGACAATCAAGCCTGCATAAAGTGGACAATGTCAATCAATAAAAATACGTCGTAAGGATAACCTTGACGCTGTGTAATTTCTAAAACTCCTAAAACACTCAATCTATCTGGGAAGTGAGTTGTTGACGAGGCACTTGCTGGAATTGCTTTTTTATGTAATAATGTATATCTAATACAAAATTTATAAATGTAATTATATTCCAATTTCACTTTTACATACATTTTCCAATCATGGTTTTCTCCCACTGATACTGTATGATCTCCTATCGAAAAGTAATTACATTATTATTTGAACTTTTACCATCCGAACTGTATCATCGTCTTCTGATGAAATAATTTTGCGATACGGTCCAATTTATGGACCCCACAGTCACGTAGAAATAATTTGATTCCTAATAAAAGCTAAAATATTCTCGAATTAATTTCGCGTGCAAAATTAACAACTCCTGCAAGGTATAACAATATTCTCATCGGCGCGGCGTCACGTCGTCACGTCGTAAACAAGTATCAGATTTTGTTGTATTCAAATGCTGTGTTTGATCTGTTGGTGTATGTATTGTTGGTTAAGTTATATTAAGTCAGGCGGCTCTAAAACTTTAATCGAATATTGAAAACCGATGCTAACCACGCAATATTGTTTCAGACGCTCTCATATTTATGTTTTGTACCAATATTTTAATTAAATTTTGAGAGTAGTTACAGGAGTCACAGAGTCACTCTTGCCGCAAACATGGCCCGTGTAATTGTAGAATGTAAAATGAAAAACTCGTGACTTCTCATTACTGTTAGAGAAGCTTAACAGTTAACGCAGTTAAAGCATATTGCAGAGACATTGCCATGTTACAGTGATATTATTATCGAACTTTTTTTTACTTTTTGATGTAGTTTTAACTCTAAAACCTGCCCACACTTCGAAGGAGAGAAGAAAGTGATGGATGTAAGACGTGAAGTTATTCTAAAAACTCGGTCGCTACACATGGACAACCAATAACACAAGAGTATTAGTAAAATCTGTTTTATTGAAACCGAGAAATAACGAAAATATAATAACAAAAATTTACTTTACTGGCAGGAAACTCAAAATAACTTTCTGTTTTATCGAACTGTCATATATATAGGATAGTATCTATTATACATTTAAAAATATTGTTTCTCTATAAATACAATTATTGAAAATACGGTTCATAACAGTAAAGAAAGTAGAATTGTATTCCTCTTTACAAATCTCTATTGATTCAAATATAAAACCCCTTACACATCGATGAATTGCCTTCTCTGTACACTGAATACAATGAACGTTGCGAGAAACTGAAACAAGCTCCTGCCGTTTAGTTAATAGTAAATATAACGTTTAAGTGTAACGCTACAAGCTCTCGACGGTGAATGCATTTGCATCTTAATTATCACGCTTTCACGCTGTTATGAAGTTTCAGGACTGAACAAGTGTGCCCCAGCGGTTCCTTTTAAAACAACCTTGTACAGCCCCTTGGACAAATCGAAATACTCTTAATGTTAAAATTAAACTTTTAGACGCTTACAGTGGTATTCGTTGAATACATCTTTGGTTATACCTACAGTACGTTTTTGACAGCAAGAAATCTTAATACCTAGAATAAATCGTTTTTGCATAGTCTCATGACAAAGTTTCCCATAGTTAAATAAGTACGATTGTACAATAAAACTCCTATGATAATTTCCCGTATTTCTCAGTAAATGACCTATGATTTTCCGTTTTAAAGGCATTCGATTTCTTATGCTAATATAAATTTATTTTACCAGCTTCTTTCGTTATCATTCATCATCTTGGCCCAACGCCAACCTAATTGACTTCGAAAGCGTGAGCCCAATATAAGCTTGAACTCAATATCAAAAGTGTTCTAAAAAGATAAATTCCAATAGGAGGTAAAAGTTAAGTAAAGAATTCTAAACAAAACTGTGTTGTAACTGGTCCAACAAGTAAATCTGGCGCAATGACGTCGTCTCTTGTTCAACAGAGTACACCTCGAGCGTAAGTCAAGATGGTGATGCTTACAATGCTCTAGCATTATATAAAACTTTTTTTATATTGTCAGGTAAGAATTCTGCTTTTTGTATCAGTTGACTTCATTTTTTTATGTAACTAGTCGACAAACGGGCAGACTTGCTACCTCATGGTAGGTGGTCACCGTCGTACATTGACGTCAGTAACACAATAGGCATTTCCAACACTTTGCCGACCGCAAACTAACCGGGGGACCCGTACAACTACCATTTCTACCCAACCTTCTATTTTAAGACACCAATCTGGCCTCTTTATTAACGGAAGCCTGGGACGAAGTCCAACGCTACTCACCACTGTGGGCTAGCAGTATCAATGGCTAACATAAACTGGGAGGTTCTTATGTAGGTCTATGGCTTCCGACAAATTGTAAGGATCCTTACAAAGCTAAAGATAATGATTAATCCTTACTCTGTAAGCTCTCACGTTTACAATATTTCTTATCCTCATCATTGTCACATCTTATAACCATTTCATATATGCCTTGAAATGAATGTTAGTAGACAACAAACCAATAATAAGGAATAAAACACTAACCCATGTTAACAGTAAGTGTGATTTAATGCTCTGACGGGCCCTCGCTCGTAACGGAACAGTGCTGTCAAAGAGGTGTAAGAACAGAGGGGTTTTAGGCTATTCCCCGTACGTCATAAGTAGAAGTGTTTATAATCTGTTTGTCAATCTAAAAAATTGTTCAGGGACTGTCTCGTATAGACAGTATTAATATAATTGTCGTTTAACAGGTTTTGTGCATTAAACATGGTTTGGTAATAACAATGGAGTGAGGTGTTTTTACCTATTGTTTCTATCAAACTTTTGCCTGCTTCGTCATGCTACTACAGACAGCATATCCATCATATTATGGGTCAACATATTTGTATAACAAAAACTAGAACAGATGAAAAGAAATGAATGAGAGATGGAATTCGAAATCACCTGGTTTTTCTTGATATCCTTGCTCTATGGACGCTGCCTTACGACATTTTCTTGCACTTTAATGTATGTGGCTTGTTAGCCTGCCCTATTTTCGCGCGGCTAAAGAAATACAACGTTCACTCGCTCGAAGAATATAAGTTGTAAGGAGATAAAGTATTATTAAACTAATATCCCGTCGTCGCTTTGTTTTAGAAAATTCTGCTGGGATTCATTTCCCGGGATGAAATATATCCTATACCTAGAAACGTTTGAATAAAAATTTCAAAAATGCGAAGAGTCACCTAAATCTGTTTAAGGTTTATGTGTTCTAGACGAACTTTGTTAAGAAAGTGTAGGAGAGCCGTGCGTTGCCGTGTCTCGATCATGTTTTGGGTGACCTCACGTGATTGCGTCGCCATTGAAGTGCACCAAGAGCAGAGGTCGATTTGCACTCAACGAAGGGTAGAGCCACTTAAACCCAATAATTAAACCAATTTTAACGTTCCTCTTAATGAAAATGAAATACATTTACTGAGGTGCAAGTGAGTCGTTTCGTTCATTATACACGTGTCGATATTATAAAAGAATAAATGTTATTTTTGGTAAACTTGAAATAATCGACCTAGAAACACAGAACAATAAACACTATTATTTTTGATCGCCCGACGATTCGGGAACGCGACCAATCTACAGATCGCAGAGTTCTGCAAAAATTTTAGGTCACTTTTTCAGTGACTTTCAATGGAAAAAATATGGAGATGATTAAAATAGACTTCTTTAAAACTTGAGTAAGGTTATATTATTATTATTATGTGTTCTTTATGAGAGAGGCATCGTCTTTTCTTCGTTATGCCTATAGATGTCGCTACCTTTATCCCGTCACGTGACTTCCCTTCAGCGCACCTAGCATCCAAATCTAGAACTAAACTTAACCAACGTTACTTTCGAGACAGAAGTAGAAAGTATCGACTAATAGTTAAATACTTAATATTTTATTAATACTCGTCACGTGAATAGATGGCGGAATTGAACAGTAATTGTGAACCGTTGCAAGAAGGTACAACGAGTGATTTAGAACCATCTAGCAACGATTCAACAAATTCGAGTTCAAGCGAAGATAAACCGCCGTCAAGGCGGCGCCGGCGCGGCGAAACTGTCTGCAACCAAAAGACCCGTAGCAGCTCGTGTGACACACTGCGAGAAATCGATCGCAGGTTCGAGTTACTTTCCAAACAATTGGTGAGTCATGTTAATAATATTCTTTGTACAACCACCTTAGCAGGACCCCATCCAGGCAATTCTAATACATTGAATGATCCCTTTTCTCGACCACCTACCTCAAACGACATCTCGGAGCTCAATGTTTCGATAAAAGAATCATCCATAGCTAAGGCTCAACCTGAGCGAGTGGCTAGACTGTCTTCGTTGCAACGGTTTAACAACCCAGATTGGAACAGATTGAATCAGAAAAAATATGTGGCCTTTCCGGCTTTCTCGGAACTAAGAGTTAATGAGGAACTGAGACAGCTGGAAGGTAATTCAGCCCCGATGAGATGGGGTCAAATGAAACGCAGTTTTGCAGCATTATTAAATACCCTTCTAGCTCAAAATGAGGCCGTAAATCAAGCTTTACATAACCTTATCAATTGGTTAGCTGACCCTAACTCACAGTTGACCTCCTCATCAATTTATGATAAACTCAAAGACTTATTTGGTAACGAATCGGAGTACAAAACTATTTCACAAGGTATTTTACAAATAATTTGTGGAAAACGTGCAGAGGTTTTGGAATTACGCCGTAAAGCATTGGTAACAAATTTGAAAAGAAAATATATGCGAAAAGACATACAATGGATCCCACCCTCAGCAGAATTTATGTTTAACCCCCAAATGCTAGCGGCCTATATACAAAAAAATGGTAGTGTGGACAGATTAGATAAAGACATTTTGTCGCAACCAAAGTCCAGTACGGCGCGTCCTAAAACACCGACACGTCCTATGTCGGAGAATAATTTACGATTTCAAAAGAATAACACAAAACAGGCAAAAACCAAAAAGCGAAATCTGTACTCATACCAACTCGATCAGTAGAGTTCCTGGGCATCCTTTGGGACACGGAGTCCAACATCATGCGCTTACCTCTAGACAAGATTATTAAAATCCGTCAGTGCCTATCGACGTGCCTAGCAGCCGGCAGTTGGACCCTCAAGCAGGCGCAACGCCTCTTAGGGCATCTCAACTTCGCTACCTTCATCACCCCCGAGGAAGGTTGCATTGCCGTACGCTGCAGCGTCACAGCAATCAGTTGCGGAAGACGTCACAACGCCCAAGTCTATTTGCAAGCGAGGTGCAAAACGAATTGGAATGGTGGCTCGGCAACATCAGTCGAACATCTCAAACTCATCTACTAAACACAAGTCGACCGATAAATTACTTGATCACCGATACATCGGACATTCAGTGGGGAGCTTTTGGTTGGGGACAACGCCACCGTAAAGGGTGCTTGGATGCAACGTCAGCTAAAGAGGTACTGCAACCTAAAAGAAATATTCGCTGTGATAGCCGCCATTTCATCAAAACTCTCTGGAAGTTCTCCAAAATTCTACCGCAATCCTTCAGAGCGACAGCAAAACAGTAGTTTCGTACATAAGAAACGAGGGCGGAACAAAGTCTCAAAGACTCCTAGAACTGACAAAGCAACTGTTGGAACTCACAGACAGCCTAAATGTGGTACTAATCCCTCACCACTTACCGGGACTGTAC
>DWPT01004824.1:0-12825 GCA_018251895.1 Agathymus mariae mariae | reverse complement strand
CTACAAAAAAGGTCCTTTGCAAATTTGGTGTCAGATCAATAGCTTAGGAGAAAAAGTCGAAAAACCACGATTTTTGATTTTCTACATTGATTATAATTATTGTACTGAATAAATACTTTAATTAGTGTTGTTTTATGTGTATTATACATTATATTTTCAATATTACGTATTGATCTCAATTGGCAGTTGAGAAAAATAGCTTGGTACCTACTATTAATTTAACTTTTAGCTCTCTAAAAATGTACTGGAGAAATGCTTCAATATTTTTCTTATCACTAATTGTAGCCATGAATTCACTTAAACTGCAAAAAAGGCTATTTGCATTAAACGACAGTTATCTTTGTAATTATAAGTTGACATTATTTGATGAAAGCATCAACAGCTCCACATTTTTAAATGAATTTCGATTATTGAAATTTACCCCTTTCAAATAGATTAAGTAGTATTTCGTTATAATTTTTTTTGGAATTTTAAATTTCAAATGGCTCTCCTGTATTTTTGAAAATGTCGCTTAAGCCAAATATATATATATATGTGTGTGTGTGGGTTATGTTCAATCGAAATAAAGTACCTTTTAAATAGTAGATTTTTTTTTTTAATTGGTGGCATGGTTGCGGAGATTACCCTCTGCATACATACAAACTCGCAAAATTTACACACTTATTATTGGTATATGTGGCACAATTTCGTATGTATCTATTATGTTTCTTAACGTCACGTTAACGTCGTAAACTAATGTGGCAAGTTGTTGTCTAGCACAAGTTACGAAGAGATTGCGGTTTCTATTCAGAACCATATCTGTGATTACGACTAAACAAAGGAATATATTTTCTATCCCATTTTAATTAAACATGAAGTGTAGTGTTAGTTTACAGTAAATCTATGGATTCTTGTGGGGCGGGCGGTGGTGCGGCGTGGGCGCGCTTAGCAGTTTCCCGGTGCTGCAGGATGATTCACAGCTTCAGCATGCGGGCGGGCGGCGCGGGCGCGGGACGGTTGCAGCGCCGGCCGGTCGTGTCTCCGCGTGCGGCGTGCGCCCGCGCCGTGCAGTCGGCAGTGTAGCACGCGCTGCCCGCGGCCGCAGTTCGCTCGCCTCACTCCGCCGAGCCGCCCGCGCCGCTTCCCCGCTCTGCCGCACCACGCGTCCTCTAGGCGCGTCGCGCGGGCCGCGGGCCCGGCCCGCGAGCCTGCTGCTGCTCGCCGCGTGGCTGGCGGCCGTCGCCGCCGACCTCGCCTGTCCCCAGGAACCCCCGGCGGCGCAAGTGGTCTGTGCTTCCTGTCGCTCCTACGAGAACGCCCGCGAGTACAGCCTGCGGGTGATCCGCGAGAGCTTGCTGGCCAAGCTGGGATTTGCCCAAGCGCCCAACACCACGGGCCGACAGTTGCCGCGCGTGCCGGCGGATCTTATGGAGCGGTTCGAGCGCAGGCCGCCGCCGGCGGGAGTGCAGGCTGACGCGCCAGCCCTCTCGCGGACCTTTGTCACTCACACCGAGCAGGACGATTTCCTCGCGCGTACTGATAATGTCCTCATCTTTGCCCGTTAGTATTTTACAATCGCATTTTTTTGCACTTAGCATTATGTCCTTAACCAGCCAGTTAGCTATTGATAGCTTCAAGTTCGATGACCCGTATGAACGTTATGTGTAAAATTAAAAAGATGTCCCACTCCCTGCGACAGATGCTAGACTTCTATACAAGCATACTCCCATTTGTACTTCTTAAGTCGTTAAATTAATTAATGATTAAAACCATTGCATAGACTGAAATAGAACGTGATACAATTTTTATTAAGTAATTTATTACATCTGGATTGTGAATCAAGTTTTTACCAACTCCACGTGCAAATAACTATTCGCCTAACTTGGTCTATAGAGTTCATTGACAGGCACGTGTGCAGCTTTTAAGTGGGTAAGACACTCTGTGATCGTCTCACGCACTGCCAATTTTAATTAACCAAAGATCCACTCAAACACGTACCGTATTCTATGGTTCCTACTATGAGATAATGCTGTTGTTCCATATTTTCAAGCCACCCAAAACTTTATTCGCTCAAGTTCTTGATTTATTAAAAAAAAAAAAAAAAAGAATGAAAAGGGAGTACAGGGCTATCTCGATGCGTATAGATACATGATCCGAAAAAGCTAATATAGACTTTCATGATTTTGACTTAGCATATAGATTCTAATTATAACATGAAGGTATACTTAAAAATGATCTTGTTAATGAACGCAAGAATTTTGCATTACGATGCAAATATTGTGGTAGTAAATGATACTACATGACCGTTTAATGAAAATGTCTAAAATTTTCAATGATAAAACTTTGTTATAGACTGCTATTCATCTTCTAAATTAGATGATCGAAAGCATATACTCGTATGTAGATATACATTGTAGGAACATATTCTGCTAAAACTCGAGGTAAATTACATAATATAATTTATGATACTCGTATATTATGTTTATCTTCTAAGACCAAACCATACAAACTACGGTTAAAAAAAATTGTCCACCATTCTTTTAAATATAATTATACTTTATAGTGAAATAGTTACTTAGGGTTTAATTATATATTTTTTTATCATTATTAGAAATATGAACTTGTGAAAAAACATAGGTTTACTTGTTTGTATTTTATGTCAAAATGTTATAACTTAGATTATAGTTTTTCACGAATCTTATCAATTAAAATCAATCTTGATTCCGTGGAGATACCTAATATAATTGTCAGTGGATAATTTATAATTTAGATTTAATTCACCGCGGGTTCAAGAGTGATTTTCATTAATTACGTGTAAATGGTATGAGTTTAACTATGCATATGGTGATTCTTAAAAGAGTTTTAAGACGAAAAAATAACTGTGTGACAGAAAAATAAATATTTTCTAATCATCAAATTTGGAACTGCGCTTGGCAATGTGCTAGTTAGTATTTGAGAAAATTGTAAACCAAATAATCATGTTGCACAAACCAATATGATGGACAAATGGGTAATCTCCTTTGTAAAGGTGATTAACTAACCGCCTACATATATTATATACATTACCGATGCAGTAATTACCTTAAAAGTATCTCTTATCCTTTTAGTTAAATATTTACATTAATTATAATTACCTATCCCTATATCCGTTTATTACATAATTCTAAGACGGACCGTATTCGTCAAGCAAACATGCCAAAGTTCTCGTACAGCTAGCTATACAAGGAATAAACATTAAAAGCATTTTAGGAATGTGTCATAACCCAAATGATGATTTAGTTATTATTTTTAGCACAATTTATCGTACTGGGTGTAATTATTGTAGTATTTACGTGTTTGCTGGATAGGCGATAGGTCGTCGATACCACACGACAGAGTTCATTACAGATATCGCTTTATTCGTCTCTGTTTGTGAATGTTACGTATACTCTGAAAATTATTTTTATTTATAACCAAAGTACGTGATTATATGTTTAAATTTTACTATAACATTATAATGAGTACATGTAATGTAAAAATGTGTATTTGCGTGTGGTGTGTGAGTGCTTTGATGGTATTTTTTGTTGGAGGCATGTCGGTCCACAATTTTATCAATGAAACGAGTAGGTACGTGGCCGCCACCACAAAACCTTTTGTTTCTTGTATAATTTTGTGTGATCAAAGTGTTTTGGAAGATATATTTTTATGTATGATATGAAGATATATTTTAATAACCATGGAACAAGAAAATTTTATAAAAAGACAGTAAATAACGTTATTAATAACATATATAACTTGCTGACCTTACAGAAGAATAACTGTGCTTTCTCTAATTAGCATCTCACTGCTTTTAAAGCAGCGCGTTGTGGTTTTGAAATTATAAAAAAGGGAATGAGCAGATTTTTTGTTTGATGAATTTGCCGATTGTTGAGTTTAGTGGAAGCGTGTAGGTGGTTGTTACAAGTCGCGTCGTCTGTCCGTTTGCCGTTTCGTATTGCCAAGGAACACTGCCCTCGTCAAGCCTAGTCTCCTAATCGTGCAAACGCACCGCCTCTGTACTCACTTGGTGACACAATTACTGATACATTACCTAATCTTTTCAGCGAACTTTACCAAATATCGGTCAGTAATAATCATATTATTTAAATAATCATAGTGAGACTTTAAATACGTCGTCCAAGCGACAAATTTGTAAAGTCAGAGGATTAGGCCTATTGGGGATACCTCTATAAAAAAAACGCACCTATGGTTCTTACCTCTCGGGTGGTGTGGAAAAAGAACCAGCCTCATTAAGTTTTCGAGTCGTAAAAGCTAAAATTAATGCTTTTGTAGGATCAGTTTGATGTTCATCTATTAGTATAATTTCAAGATATTTTTCAAAACTAGTAGAGACATCGAGGTAGAAATAATTACAAATATTCATTTTGACGTGTAGAAACCCTGATAATGAGTGACCGCATTTAAAAACACACGACATTTGCGTCACATATTTCTTTACTCGCAAACTGAAACTCGAAACCCGATACTTTTTAGCACATAGTATCTTAGAATTTGCAAAAAAACGCAATATTAAGTGTCAAAAATGATCTGCAAGTCTTTAATTTATTGTTATTTTAACTTACATATATTTTTTTTATGTTAACAGCGTTCTATTTTCAATATCCAAAATAGGCAAACATGTCGACTATTGATAAACGTATTGTATCGATCTTAGATATAATCAATGTACTATATAATCGATGTTCGATACTTAAGTTTTTACGTAACGGGACGATTTTTTAATTATTTCAATCTCTATATATTGTGCCTATATAATATTTTTGTCACAAATTTAATCGAAATCACCATAACGATAGTCAATGATGGTAATGGTTATTTTTCCCAATATCCCGCAGTTCTGTAGATAGAAATAATAGGCGATTATATTTTGTAGAGGAAGGATGCCAACATATCGATAATTTAATAAGCAGTTTGTGTTATCGCTGTGTTGCATCTTGTCAAAGTATCAGGGTATATGGGGGAATTTCTTGTTGACCACTTTAAACAATATAGTTCGAATTCAAACAATCAGACTAATCAAAACGGTCCGCACTGGGTGGATATTCTACAATATCAATAAATTACTCTATATACTTCAATGACTAGCAAAATTAGTAGATGCGTTCCAACTTTGTCATTTTTATAAATAACATTTTCTTATCATAAAATACAAGGACATGTTGCTCTCTCTTTAATAGTAGTATCTCAGTATTGCTCGTATGATTAAAGAAGGTATTTACAGGTTCGCTGTGTGGTTACTTGTATGGCATTAAAATAATTTGATTACTTTGTAGTTTGCTATTTGACGATCTTGTAGACCAATTGTTACTATCCTGTCTGTCGAGCGAGAAATGCATAGTTCCATTCTCAGCCAAGAAAAAAAATTATGTGACAAATATTGGTTCTCTCATTATCTATTCCGGTGTTAGATGTTTGTGGTGTTTTATTTATGTACGTAAATTCACTGTAACAAAAAATGCTACTGCGGGGTGTAAGTGTATGAACATTTGTTATTTCTACCATAAACTGGAATCTTATCGTCGCATTATTATTTGTTTGTTTTAGTTTCTCCAATAATATTAATAATTTCTTCTAAACCGGCATCTAAAACAATTACTTTCCAGTCTATTTTCAAACACTAAATTGTCTTTACATGTCGACTTACTAAGGTCCTGCAATTTTGGATATTAAGCATAGAACGAGTTACATATTTCTGACATCATTATACTATATTAATTTACGTCATCATTCCCGAGAAACGTTATAAAAGTAAGGAATTTTTCGACCTGCGTGCTGTGTCAATCAACTATTAATTTTATAGGGCGTGTATAAGTTTTAATGCTTTTAAGTTATTGGCATGTTTTAATTACATTTGCGAATAGTACATTTCGCATTCAGACTGTCACAGCGACGAGACGAGTGCGTGGCAACGAGACGAGGAGGACCATTTATATCGATCGATTGTTTTGGCTGCTCCAAGTCGCCTTAATTGCTCGGGAATCAAGTCGTCTAGTGCTTACGTACTGGGAACCAACAAGATCTGAATATTGAAAAAAATTGGGTATTGTAATTAAATATTGTGATATTTCTATTTTATTAATTATTATTATTCATATTTATATGTAATTATAATAAAGGTTGGTTATTAATCATCACGTGCTTATGTTATTGATGGCTTTGTTGATGAAGAAACATTCTGATATCATCATTTTATTTACTGTTGTTTTTATTTTCTCAATCATAAAGCTATTCCTATTCACAATGAGGGATAATATAACAAATAAGTTTTTTTTTTATTTTTAATTTATGTGACTGTATTCATACATAAATCATATTTAAACTTTTGACATTTAAATAATCTCATAGTTTTCACATGAGAACCCCTTGTACGGCATGATTTTATTATTTACAGGATCGCCAGGTTGATTTTTATTATTTTATGAGTTTTTAGTACCAAGTCTTGTTTAATAGATACATTGTTTCGATTAATATTTAATACCTATAGTGATAGGTTGAAAATTAATTAACCCAGCAAGCTAAGAGGAGTACCAATTTTAGTGTTAAAATCTGTCGTTGGTAGCTCGGGAAGGTAAGTGGTCATAGATGCTATAGGATGGTTTGCATCTCAAGTCATTTCACATTAACTGGCCTAACGGGACTACGATGATACTTGAAAGTATGTTGACTTTATATTAGTACTGCGAAAGGGCTTCACATAAATAACAACGCTTCAGGATTAACTGATTTTGAATTAGTACTTATTATAATTGTAAAGCATAGTTATTCCTTTTTATTGCACCACGGGTTCGATTGACTTCAAAGTTCAGTCTTCAAAATGCACATGCATTGTACCTATACCATAGACCCTGAGGTTATCATGATCTTCAATGAGTGTTGTAGGTATTAGGCACTTATTTTAAAGCACTAGGGTTTCCAACTCGTCCGTTTTTATGAATTCCGAAGGTTGCAATATTTTGAACTATTGTCAAATGATAAAGTTTTTGTTTAATTTGATTTTATTTTGAGTCGATTTAATATTTTCGTTTGTATTGATAATCATTTCTTTCCTTTACGTAATCCACTCTTATTCCGTGCATAATTGGTGATATTTTTTTTTTTAATTAAACATTGTAAGTATAAGCGTCATAAAATTTTGTTAAGTTGATTTTCGTTCATTTGCTTCGTTTCTAACAGGTATTGAAAAAAAAATTATACGCTAATCTTTGTTTTTGGCACTGATATAAAAAAATTTAGATGATTTCGTTCATTTTGTATAGGAAAATCTCATTTTTATTTAAATTATGCTAATGATCATCATATCATACCATGGGGCAACTTGTAACAAAATTCTGGGTGAATAGGAAGTCGTAAGAGACAACAGAAGTCGGCCTGCTTGGTGGAAAGGATTCGCATGAGGATGACATTATCAGTATTATTATTAAGTAATTAATATTATTACTGGTATTATTATCTTTCCGTGAAGCCTGCCTGGCTAGTTACCACCCTCCTGCTTAAGTCAACCGCCAAACGACTCGTCGTGATGTGGCTGGGGGCTTGAGAGACAGTACTTTCATTTTTCCTGGCCGACAACGCGTCAGTGAAATCTTGCTGATGTCCATGGGCAACGGTGACCACTTACCTTCAGGTGATTCGTCTGCTCAAACGAGCTGATTGTATTGAAAATTTTCATACTTTCGAAATTATTTACAATACTTTATCATTTGAAACTAGATAACTCATAACGCACAGCCGACCAACGTCAGCTATGAACATAAAATCCACGTATTGAGTACCAATTATGTTTAGTTTAAAACTAGTATGATTGTTCTAATATAGTGTTGTTTAGGTTTTATTGAATTTCTACCAAATTATTTGGGTTTTTTTACAACTAGCCCTAAGTAAGGAATAAGTTTTAACACACACCATAATTAAAAAAAATAACTATGTATTTTTTTATAAATAGTTTTTTTTAAATTATGGTGTGTGTTAAAACTTACTATTAAACATTTTTCTAAATATTTATTTGCAAAGACCTAGTTAGTTCGTCTTGCAAGACTACGTAATAGGTTGAAAATTAATTGATTTTTATGGGTGCTGCCTGTAAATTTTATTCTAGTATGAGTGGCCGTTTTAAAAATTAGCATCTGACGTAATCTTCGCTTCTTTTCTGTAACTAATATCAACTCAATAAATCTCGTTGGGTCCTCAGGCTAATTAAACCAGGAGAAACATGCTTTATAAAAGGATCTATTGACTGGCTTTAATTATTTAGTATGCACGCCTGGTCCAGATGTACTGCTGAAACCAAGCAAGCCTGGAATGCCATGCCATGCCAACAATGGAAGTGTTGATAAAATTGGTAAGCAGTCTGTGGCCTTTTGACAACATTTAACCAGGTCAAATAAATGGTAATCGGTTTTTCTCATTATTGCCAAGCACTACTTGTAAAATTGACATTGACTTCTCAACTTGATCGACATTATCAAAACCAAGGTTATGCGGTAGATTTTTTTTATGTAATTAATATATTTATCTTCTCAACTTTGGGTTTAGTTTTGCGAGTTACAAAATTTATTAAAACATAACAGACGTTTGGAAGGATTTTTTGCTGATATATTATTGATCGATTACAGTTATATACCTGGTAAGTGGACGTGGAGTCCGGGAAGATAACGCACACTAACTTTTTAGGAGCCTTGCCTTGAAGACGCCCACATCATAATCCGTCGCGACAACAGTCGCAGGCAAGCAATTCCAGTGCTTCCTAGTACGACATTTAAATGACGAGGTAAATACTTTTGTATAACGTGATTTTCTTTGGTTTTAATCTGTCTGATTTGAAAATTACCCAAGCAATTCGTTCGTGTTCCGAATATTTTTTCCTGAACCAGAGCGATGTTGGGTGGCTAACATTTTACTACCGCGCCCACGATCGATATTTCAATGAGTAACATGCAATTAGTTTAATGTTATGATGACTTATTATTTAAATAGATATGTAATATGATAGATATGGTACAGCTATTCCGCTTAGTACGTAGATTATAATTGTTTTTGCCAGTTCTTAATTTTTTTTAACGTAACGATAATTTAGCTTGCTTCTTACTAAAAAAATGGCTATAATCTGGACTTTTGAAATAAAAGGGCAAAAAACATTTATGGATGGCGGTTTAATGCTGATTTAAGTGTCGATAGATAAGATGATGAACATTTATTATAAGGTAGCCTCTCTGTTTGATTGTCAATCAGTTATAGAAAACGAATGATTTATTTCTTCTTAAGATAATTTAATTTCAAATTGGCTTATAGTATGTAGTACTTATTAATAAAATATATTTCTAATAAGTATTAAGTACTCAGTATTTTTAACCGTTTTGTATCATGTTCGTGTACGTTATTTCATCGACAGTTCAAAGAACGGGAGGTACGAGTTATTTCGCTTTGAATGGTCAGAGCACAGTAAAATATAGAGGTTGTGTCCTCAATGACGTGCTAAATCATATAGAGAATGGTTACAATGTTCGCACTGTGTGTTTTTTGTTATATATAATTTTGCTGCGAAGCTGTAAATGGTTCCTTAGTCAACTAAGTAACGTAAATTGCCTTTTAAGATTCTTCTAAGTATTCAACGCTGGTAGTACCAGAATGATTGCGGATATTGTAACTATGCATCTCTATACACATCCGTTACTTAATAGTTTTGCGAATAAGTGTTGATTACGAAGCATAATATCAATACGCAGCTGGGCCCGCATGTCTCGGCCACCCTCAATCTTTACAAAAAATTTGCCATAGTGATCCGTTGCACGAATAGCAGTAGATAGAGATTTTGATAATGGGTTGCAACTCATTATTATAAATAAATGCCGCCAGTCGCATTGTAAAGTACATTGTTTGCCTGTTTTTGAGTGCAATTCGTATAAAACACTCGATAGTGAATTGTGTTTGAAATAAAAATATTGTTAATATAAAACATACTACATCGATTCAAAGGTTATCAAAAGCTATAACTATCGAAATTACATTGAGTGTAGTATGAAGCGGAATTGCATCGTCGTTTTATGATTGATCGCTCTTATATTAAAGAGTCACCCTCGAATCTTCCTTTTAACTGTGCAAACAACATCAGGCACCTTGGCATCAGAGGTTGTTAACCGGCACATTATACGGGCACAATTGAGGCCAGTGTGTGAGCGAGTTCAAGAGCAATTTAGGTTCCGTAGGTCAGTTCGGCGAAGGTAACCTTGACATTCACTACAATAGTGCCAACTGCATGTAGTCATTGCCTTCGAAACATTATGCACGTCCTACTATATAATTATGTACTTGAATGAGATCCGTTCTATTAAACTATAGATGTTATGATTCAAACTAATACCACCACTACCAATAAACAAGGTAGATTTAACGGCATAACACTAAATACCTCCAACTGATCGAAAATCATGTCTAGTTGTTGTGATAATTATAGTTGAGAATTATTTAATGACAAAAGATTACAAAATTTTTATTAGACGTATAAATATTAAATTTTTATGTCATGTTACAACATTATCGACTCTTTCAGTATTAACCTATAATATTTTGTAATCCCTAACTTGTCGGCGTCTTTCTAAAAATCATCAATTTGAGCTTAAATAATTAAATTAGATGGTCAAAATATTCACTAAACAATAAAAGCTTCAGCTCCTAAACAACAAGCGGTCGACTCCGTTACAACGGTTGTATTTCTTATCTTTGCAAATTTTATGAGGCGCACGACTGTATTTCAAAATAACTCGAAAGATGTGCGTCGCGACGAATTTCCAGGAGACAGTAGGTACAGAAGAACAGACAGAAAAGAAATAAGTGGCTATTAATTTAAGCGGACGAAGACGGAGATCATGTGATCGGTGCATTTTATTTTACTGGTGTTGTTTTTATTTCTTAATGTCAAATCTTTACATACGAACATTTCATGTATTGATTGTCACCCTGTTCATCTTCGGGTAAAAATAACATGACGAGGGGTCATCTAATGATTTAAAAACCTTTGACGATAGAAATATTACACACATATTAGACATATTCTTATTAAATAATAATGTAAAAAATAGTTAATTTATTATTGATATGGAAGGCAAAGGTACGTTAAATGGTTAATGTAAGTATTTCAGCATATAATAGGACTAAATATATTATCATACAATATTCCTATCTGCAACATATTGTTACACGCCGTGCACCACATAGCTGCAGTAGACGAATGGCGAATAAGGCGGCGGTGCAGAGGTACGGCGCAGGGGGGGCGTGGGGAAAAACAAGTGACGGGGTGATGGGGATGTCGGACTTTTGTTTTTGGGATAGCTGATGTCATGGCGTAAATAAATAAGTTTTAGGATATTTGTTTGTTTCCTTAATAATATATCATAAATAAGTTGTCGAATGTTATTTTTTAATACTTTTCCTACGTTATATTTTTTAAATCGTGCCGTTTACGAAGACTGATGAAGATACACAAAATTTTCTACGATTTCACGTCTTCTTTAATGTTTTACACAACACTATGTTTAGAAAGAATAATATTTTTAAAAAGAAAATCTACATATTCGTATTAAAATGCGATAATTTAAATAAAATCACATTACATGCGCTACATATTGCACCTTACACCTTCGAAAAAATGGTATATATTTCTTTTTAAACAATTAACAGACAGATTGACTAGTACTTTGTTTTAAGCTAGTTATTGATTCTTTATAACGTTATTTATTTATTTATATCAAAAAATAAAGAGTACATAACATTATTATTGAACACTCGTGGAGCAATGCGCACTGTTATTGGATGACCGCTAAATCAAGTGACCGACTTGGTTGAATACCCCTTCGCTTGCAAAGATTTGTGATTTGTTGCATCCCTATTAAATGAAAAGAATAAGAGGATGTCACGATAATGCGTGATTGTTGATTGCAATATATTATGCCCTTACCGCATCAATGCAGTCATCACGTCGATTTCAATTTGGCGACATCCTGCTTTCTCAAGACGCCTGATTGTTAAATTCCGCGATTTGTTTGAATCGCGGAACGCGCCGTCGCAGACTGAATGAAACAGACAAACCCTGTAGTTCGGTATACCTTTAACTACCTTATTTGTCTTCTACTGTAAAATCATCACAGCTCAAGAGAATCTTTAAAATATGATCATGCTATGTAAATATAATTCGTAAGTAAAACAGTTTAGGTTTTGATATACAAATAAAAACGGTTTATTTAATTAAGTATTCACAATGTATAGCGCATTGTTAATGCGGTATCCATTGTGTATTGTTTGTGTTTGTTGATTCAATCGGATATTATAGTTTTTGGTAGTTTTGTAGTGTATGTCAAGGTGTACGAAGTTGAATAGAAAATAGTTTGATTAAAATATATTTTTAAATGTATTCTAAGTTACTACTGCTGCTTGCTAAATGCTATTTACGGCCTTCATTACTCGTAGATAGGTAAATAATTATTTATGATATACAACCAGCTTACATTGTTTACTTATATCAAATAAGTAAAATTAAGCTTTACATAAATCGTCTGATATAATATATGAAATTAACTCGTCATCGTGGTTTACCTCAAAGACGACACCTGTGCAGCAATTAACATCGACCAAATCAAGCAATGATTATTGCAGTGGATTAGGAGATTATTGTCAAGCACTGAATATTAGTATGAAATGAGACCTATTTCATTTATTGACCGACCTAAAGAATCAGGTCGAGATCCATACATAGTATACATTATACAAAAAAAAAATTAGAGAGCCTATACCAACTTGACAAGTGTCTGTCATCTC
>DWPT01004823.1:0-12828 GCA_018251895.1 Agathymus mariae mariae | reverse complement strand
TCCTGGCCGACAACGCGTCAGTGATACCTTTGGTCTTGCTGATGTCCATGGGCGACGATGACCGCTTACCATCAGGTTGCTCGTCTGCTTGTTTGTCAGCTATTATCATAATATATATATATATATATATATATATAGATATATATATATATATATATCACCGTATAGGTGAAACTTGTGAACACACGAGAAGATGAGGTTAAGTTTGGTCGTCACGCTGTGACCAGCGGATGAAGCAGTCCGTCGTTGCGTTCGATTTCAGCAGTTAATTTCGACGGTAGTCGAATATGACGATAGGGCTTGTCACGTCACCACGTTTAAGAATCAGACGTGAAATAATTTTATGTCTTTTGTTGCCAGTTTCGGAGAGGCAGTTAAACAGTGAACATCTCGGACGGACTCGGACGTCAAAACTTTCCTATAGAATAACGCAAAACGCAAAAGTCATAGTAGGAAAATATATTTTTAACACACGTCATTCGTCGTTACAACCTATAATTATACTTCGGGTTAAGGTCATCATTCACCATGCTGGCCAAGTGCGGATTAGTAGAGTTCATACACCATTTAAAAATAGTATCGATAATTCTTACGGCATTTTCCTTCACAGAAGCAAGCAATAATAAATTTTTAATACGTATATAATTTGAAAAGTAAGGGTGCGTGCAGGATTCGAACTCATGTCTCCCTCGTGCGAGACCGATGTTAGAAAATTAGGCTAGAATTGCTTAAACACACACATGAGACATTAAATTATTTATTAATCATCAAACCCGAACTTCGACACGAAATTTGTACAAAGCTTCTATAATTCGTTGTCAACGGCAAGCGAAGCTTTAATACTTTATAACAGGACTTACGTAGTAAAAGTTTACCATGTAGTTAACTAGTTAAGTTACACCGTATTTTGTAAAACCAAAGCAGCAGATAGATACATAGAGTTTAATAAAGTACGAACTTTGTCAAAGTATATTTAATTTCAAGGAACACTTACCTAATGAACTTAGAAGTATCTTTTATGAAAAATAACTGTTTTAGTTATTAAATTTTTAATTTATAGCAAACCCTAGAATTCCTGGGGGTAAAATTTCCACAACATTTGTTAATTGTACCGTGAAATAATTTGCTTCAAACATTTCTATATTAAGCTGAAATTTCCCTGTGGACAGTGACGCAAAATAATTACGCTACATTTTTGCCGGATTTTTGGCGCCTAAACGCTAACGATATCCTTGCAACCTCGCGATGACTGTGCTTGAACTGAGTGAACCTCTAGAGTCCCTCCCCAGGATGAGCACATACATCGCGTAGAGGGCACCGTGACCTATCCACCGTATTGAGAAGAGTCACCGGAATCTCCTTTAAAAAACTCGGGTATAACATAAACACTTCACTAGAAGAAAAAGGCTACGCCTTTCTTTGACGATGATTACTAATCTCTATCTACTACAATTACCATCAATATCAATGCACTTGGACAGTGATCTGTGCTTTCGAAAAGTCCGCTAAGGAATTGAAATCAATTATAAATTCCCTAAACGTATCATAAGAACCTATAAGTACTGTTTACCGATAGACATGACTGTGAACATAAAGACAGACAGCTCGACGCCTGGCAAGGTCAGCTATTTCACAATAAAAATCCACGATGACTCATAACAATATCGTGTTGTATTACAGCAAAAGATAACATTAAACACGTAAATTTTACGTTGACGCCATCTTTGTACAGATTATTGGGGCTGAACCATCTAATGATGTCTTTGTTTTCTTTCCAAGTAATCGGATGTTGGGGCCAGTGACGCATAAGATATTGCATTTCAGTCATTAAAAGTAGAAATATTCCAAGGGTCACTAAGGGGTTCCATCTGTCTTGATTCCAATACAATCTCTTCTGCATGCAGCTGTAAAAATAACACCTGGAGGTCGCTGGAATCTGTAATGTAATCTTTTCAGGCACCGTTCAGGATGGTATGGTTACTTATCTGGCTGGCTAGTTACTTTATTTTAGAAACAACCGTGAAATGTTTCTAATTGGTTGCTGTATTTTAGAATCAATCGGAGAATCAATAAAAAGACAGTATTGGCGCTTAACTTTTATTGTCAGCGCGTTGTTGATACCTTTGGTTACGAAAGTCCATGGGTGACGATGGCCACTTACAATCAGTAGTCTGCTCGTCAGCTGCTATAAGTGACGAAGTTGCCTCCCAACAACAACAAAGTCCTTTCATTAAATTAGCATCAAAACGACTTCAAGCTATCAGTGTATATAGGATTTGCGTCCTTTTAATTCCTCAAGCCTTTCACCAACCAAGAAATATAAAAAAAAAACCAGTAATAACGACAAACAATAACAATACGCCTATCAAACTATCAATGACTGCTTAACAGTTTCGGATTAATGATACGACACATAACACTTTAATTTCCGCAGTAAACAATGTAATACGTGATGATAGTACCGTGCACCAGGTGGCGTATTATCTCCGAGCGCAATGCAGGCGCGTGCACTCTGCCCACTTAGTCATCGAAACACAATTGATATCATATACACGTGTCTTGGTATCGTGACGTACTCCGCTAGGGTAGCTCCGCTCCACCTTGCTTGCGTTCGCTAGTAAATCAAATTTTATAAATGATCACAGCGACACACGTCCTCAGGTGAGGGTTCTGTGCACTGTGAGTACCATGGACATATACAATTATAATATCATTAACGTTCAAGACCTGGGAGCGTAAACTTATTTGTCACTTATTACTCTGATCAAGCTTTGAACGTCTCGGAACGCTCGGCAGGCAAGGTTTCAACCGACTAGGGTATAGATAGTCTAAATAAATACTCATACGTTCCCGCAGTAGGACTTCCTTCTGTATTGCGAGTAGCATGGAAGGATGAGATACACTACCGACCGAAATCAAGATAAAAAACTCGCACATATATGTCTATTTTGTTGATCGAAGTTGAGATCTTTCATTTACCTGACGGTCCTGTATCCGGTGCATCTTGTAACTTTTTTGATAGTGACGTGTCTAGCAAAGGTTTCCGGCTTCAATTCCTAGAGCAGATATTTATATGAAAAATAAATGAATAACTGTGCTTATAACCTGTTATAAAATATGTATGTACAAGTCTGTTCTGGTTTAGTTGTTTTTGATGTCTAAATTTAATGGTTTTGGACTTTATACGGAGCTCGGGTTCAATTCTTGGATGAGGCAAACATTTATTTCACGGATAAATGTTGATTGCTAATCGTATGTGTTTATGATGTCTCGTTTGTGTATGCTGACGGTACATGCAGCAAATTTTATCGTGAGCGTGAAATGATATCATTGAAATGGTGGTTCGGAGTCACTGCCGACCATATTGTGCCTTACAGTACAATTCAGGAAATCCCATCGCGGGTATGTAAGTTTACCCTGTATCATTACATACTTTTCTGTAGTGGAAGTAAAACGGAAAATGATCACTCAGCATGTCACAATGCAAATCACTTATAATATCCCACTGTTAGACTTGAGTCTCCTTCCAAAGGTCATGGTCAGCCATGTTGGTCAAGTGCGAACTGATAATTTCACGCGTCTTCGAAATCATTATGGTCATTTAAGATTTGCAAGTTTCTTTGTGATATTTTTTCACCATTTACGCTTACACAACTTTAAAAATGAGAGAAAGCGACCAGCGTTCAAACAAATAGCCTACTCCTACATATTTGGTGTTACTTGTCCAGTGTGATCCATGTAGTATTTAAACAACCTCAATCAGAAATTTAGTCCTAGTTGAGACACTTTGCTCACGTTTATTAGTTCTAATTACTATCATGGAATCATTATTATATATACCGTTAGCTCAAGTCTTTCACCGTAACACTACGTTCAAGATATTTTCACGGCTGAAGGCTAAAATCGAATTCTCTCTAAAATAAAAGCAATTACGTTACTTGGCGCAAAAACATTAAAATCTATCCGCTCGACCGAAATATCTTGTCGTTTTTTCAAAACCTTGGCGAATCATGTAAATTTGTTGTTAAATAAAAAAAATTGTCGAATACAGTAAAAGGTTTGATGTAAATAACTAAAGTAATTAATACTGTGCGGTAGGAGTAACACTATGCTTATAATATATTTAAAATTTATTTATTTTGTAGATTGACACTAACGTCCCCGATCTCCTCTCACACTCGTAATTAGTTGGGTTAACTTCATAATCCATAATCAATCGCGCTGACAAATTGCAGAACGGCGGACGCATAACTTCATGGAGAAATAAATGCTATTGTATACAAGTATGTATGGAACGTGAATGAATTTAAAAACTATTTTACAATCGACCAAGCTACTGTCTCACTCAAATCTTAAAATCGGTTACACTGGCCGCGTGTCCGGCTGTTTCGTGGGTGTATTACAGCTTAGATGTATTTTATATTGGTGCTAAGCGGTGCTAAGTTATTCCTTATGTCGTGCTTATACATATATATATATAATAATATGAGAGTATTGTAACTGTGGTGGCTGTGGTAATGATGATAATAAATTAGTTTCATCACCCCAGGGGTAAAAAATTAACGCGTACGAAGTACACTCACCCATTTTTTTGTGTTTCCCAAACCAAAATGGTATTTAAGAGTATCAGAGGCCGGTGGTATCGCCAGGTAACAACGGAATTGATTCATGGTCGATAGTTGCGCCGAAATTACCTCAAATTACACACTCGAAATAGGTTGAGTTTGATCTATAGACAGGTTCGCATTAAAAAAGAACGAGATTTAGCCGTGGCACTACAAAAACTTCTCGACATATTTTGAAGGTTAACTACCGACTAGTTCGAGCGAAGGTCAAACTCAGGGGATCTGGGTTGAATCCTGGCTTTAAAAGTTGTAAAGTTGATTGTTTCTTTTTTATATTAAGTTCATTAATACGTGACAACAATCCGACTTGTTAGTGAGCGGTGATGAAGTCTAAGATGTTGAGCGCACTAACAAATAACCTAATAACTCTCCTCTTGAAGAATCCCACGTAACAGATAAATTTTGTGTTTTGCGGTGCCCATAATGATCGAGGAACTGCTCTTGTTTTAGGTGAAGGCATTTACCGCAACGTCACCTGTATACCTGCGAGTTCCATATAGTGATATTGCATGCGTAGTGACCAGCATACATGAACTTGGCTATTGGCCAACTTGATGGATTATCCTTGAAATCTTTAATTCCGAGAAAATATCTGAATTTAACCAGTGTTACACGATTTCTGATTCAAATTCCTAAAAACTAATTTACACAGTATAATAAGTTCTCGTTGCTCTACTTATACCTTGGATAGCGTAGTAAGTATTATATTTTATTACAATAAACAATATCTAAACGATACTACGTCGACAACCTGGCTTTTTCCAATCTGTCACGGCCTTTATTGTCCTTTCCATGAGCATTCTTCGACAAACAGCTAGGTGCCATTAAATAAACTGCGAAGTCAGAATTATTTGCATATTGCGTTAGCCACTTAAACTTTTAACTTGACCAGTTTTATATTTCTTATTAATTTAAGTTTAAACTATATTGCATAATTAATCATCTATAATCGGTAATATTTTTATTTCAATCATTATAAAACTGTTAAAGGCGGATAAAGATAAACATATGTAATAGTACTTCGTGGAGAAAAGGTATTTTATTTAGAAATGCTATGCACTAACATAAAAACGTCCTATTTCGGGGCAGGGATCTCCTATTGTGATAAATGAAGCATAGTCCACTACGTTGTTTCGGTGTGTAGTGATGGACAACTTAGACTCAACTTAGTTTTAGAAGTTCTTATGCCACACATGATTATGATTCCAACATGGCATAACGACTGTTATCTAACGATAACAATTGTGCTCGAATTATGAAACCACTAACGTAATTTTGTCACTAGCGAACGTTCATCGAACAACCAACTGCGTTTGCTGGGTCGACAATTTACGTAAGACGTAAGACGTTGGATATCGAGCGTCTTGATTTGATTCAAAAATGCCTACTGCAATGATTGTAAATTAAGTACACAACATTTTGTAAGTTTTGTTAGCCTGTCAGAGGTAGAAGTCAGTTCAAATGCGGCCCATTTGACCTCAGGCGGTTGTCAGTGAGAATGGCTTTTGATTTTGTGTATTTGTAATCCGATTATAATATAATTAATAATGAAATCTATATACATATTATAAAATTCTAACTGATCGATTTCTGTACATGAAGGTTATATGAGAAAAAATATTATTCGAGGCCTTTATTAACGCAATAGAACTCAAAACAACAACAGCTGTTAAGTGACTTAGAAGAAAGAGTTTGCAAGAATTATTATTATGACTGTCTAGAAAAATCACAAAAAATCTATACATCTAAGTATTTTCCTTTCCCTTTCTTCGAGCGAACGCAAGCTGGGCTGGGTCGCTAGTTAAAAATAAAACGTGTCACGCAGTCTCAACTCCACACTTTAAGTAACGACAGCGAACAACAATTATTTTTGTAATACCGCGATCTTGGCAAAACTGCTACACGACCTCACGTCCCTCAAGTCTAACTCTAGTTCACTATACTTTATGCCTT
Source organism: Agathymus mariae mariae (assembly GCA_018251895.1). Classification (NCBI taxonomy): domain Eukaryota; kingdom Metazoa; phylum Arthropoda; class Insecta; order Lepidoptera; family Hesperiidae; genus Agathymus; species Agathymus mariae. The sequence goes on along the minus strand of DWPT01004823.1, from coordinate 6,250 downwards.
TATTATAGGGTTCAAACTCGTGTACCGCGATCCAAAACTATATAAAACTGATACATCGAAGGGTAGTAAGTTTATAGAAATGACGCATAAATACGACGGTTCTATTAAGGCCATTAAATGACGAGTGAGGTGGTACGAATGACATTAAGGTTAAATTAAAGGATTTACGTAACGCTGAGCCCTCGCAACCGGTGTAAGTCGTGGGTTGACACGGCTGTCGTTGCTAGCCGCGGGTGAACAGAGCGCCGCCCGGCCGTGTTTGAAATGTTTGCTCCATTTGGTAATTGAAAAAAAGTTCACAGAAAGAAATTAACTATTCACATGGAAATAGTCAAACTGAAATACCAGCCCCTTTGGTATTATGTCCGCGCAGCCCGTAGACAGCTGCTAACTATTACAATCAATGTTGTTAAACTGATGGACTGTTTGACAGTTAATCGAACTAAAAAAGTATAAGTTACCCAATGCCCCGCACTAGGACGCCATATGTAGTAATAAAATATACATGAGACATAATAAAAACCCACGCTTCGTTTATCTGATATATGAATGTCTGCTCAGTTCAAAGTTGGAACTCGCGGATCCTCACTTGATAAGATTCTAGAAGATCGGCGGTAGCTAACTTGGCAGGTAAAAAACCTTATCAACGTGCAAGAATATCGTGGGTATATAACTTGAGCCAGGGTGCCAATGTCTCTTCCCTAGTGTAACATGGTCACCGCGAACAAGGAAGGTCGGCTAAAACTCAACGTTTGGTCTAGTAACTCTTACCATGAAGCTCACTTTGACTTCTTTGTTACTATTTAGTTTACGATATACCCATAGTAAACGTAATCGCAATGTAGCGCTATCCTCCGCTGAAGCTGTTCCTACAAATCAGCCGCCGGAGCACCGGAGTTATTGTTCAGTGCAGCTTGCGCCGAATTGTCCAAGCCTGTAGGTTTTCGCACTACTTTAGACCGGCCGGATAATCCCAATTTTCCGTCATCGTCATAATACCCCATTATTGTGGGGTCTCGGATCACCTCTAACTCTTTGAGGACGATGTTATCACGATGGCCAAGTGTGTATTAACAGACTTAGTGGATCTTTGAAAAGGTATTGAGGACCTCAGATTCGTATCATACTTTCCTCGAAATGTTATCCTTTGTCAACGCAAATGGTAAATATTTATAATACGAACTTAGATAATTTTCAAATATGAGAGGTGCGTGCAAAATTAAAACCCGATCCCTGCCTCCTCCTCTCCTACGTCCCTGGTGTTGTAGATAACAATAATTGGTAACGATCGTACTTAGATAGAGTGTGCATGCTGGTTTGCTGGTTTGACAAAAGGAAAACAGATTTATTCAGTCGCAGTACATACGTAAATAGTAATAATAAATAATTACTATGGCAAACATTTACAAGTACTTATCAAGTGAATCAAGTTCAAAGATGGAGTCACAGTCAACACAGAAAAAGTCAAAATATTAACGCGGGGAACTCGCGCCCATCTGATTTTGATGCTCGAATCGCGCTCTCGATTAGTTTACACAAACTGTTTGGTAAATAATTAACAAGGGCTTATTACAGTTTCCCGGCTATAGTTAAAAGTTGATTAAAATAAAATACCCAATCTATTGTATCATGTGGTTCTTTTCGGAAATTCTGTTGTTATTAAGTAACTATCAATCTCCTTGACCTTACCACGAACACAATGTATTTACTGATACGTGCTTAAAGTTACGTACAAGGTCGATAGATCAACGAAAAGTCTCCGTAAAGTTCAAACCCATGCGCCACGTAGCCAGGGACGGTCACGCATATTCCGCGTAAACCATCATACAGCGTCAATTTATGAGCGCTCGTAGTTCGTTGATGTCGGAACCTAGATACTAAGTTCTGGAATATTACTGTTAGATTTCGTGCTGTCTAATCGCAAATATCATTGGAATCCTTAGGTTGGATGCAATATTTCATGCTTTGTGATAATATTTTAGCTGTATTACGGCGAAATGTTATTTGATTATTGTAGTATGTTATGTTTATAAATGGTTACTCTCTAACAGCAAACCCTTGTGTTAAAATATTTTTAGATGGGTGTTACGTAATATTACATCATATATACAAAGAAAAATTCAAAATCATTGAATATTTTAGGTATTCGATAAATACACTTGTACGCGTAATTTTTTGCCTCTATTACCGTTTCGAAACGGTTTTAACATTGAAGAGAAGAAACGGACAAAAAAACTCCTCGGCATATCTTTTAAAACAACACATGGCTATTACGAAGTAAGTTTAAACCTACTCGGAACAGGTTTCGACACGATCTAGGCGTCCGTGTCCTTAAAATAATTATCTATATTATAATATCCTTCGCAAAAATTTCTTTATAATATAAAAAAAAAAACTTTTACGAACATCGACTTAATCGACAATATTTTGTACAGTAATTAAATATATTTTCATTTATATTGGTGAAAATGGTTAGTACCTTTACTCATTTATTACGGTTGTGATATTTGTCACATCCACAATCCATAACGTTTCATTGCTAAGCTCGGAAGTTCTCAACCAACGTTCCCGAAAAAAGGGACCAAAGTTCCCAAAGCTGACCTAATGCTGATTGGCTGATGTCAAACATTTTTATGAGTTTTATGAAAAAAGGCTGCAGTGATGGCAATAATTAAAGTTAAATAATTTTGGAAAATTGCAGATGCATTCAAATAGGGTTACCACGCACAGAAGCCTGACTTTCAAACTATTCGGCTATCAATATTTTTATGGGAAGTTTTTGTATTGTGCCTGAGTACTTTTATTATGTAGCTACCCGCTACTTATACTCATGGTACGTTTTTATTTGTTGCTAATATTTCGACCCAGTTGCATGGATCGTGGTCACGGCGAAACCACGACCAGGACCTAACGGTGACCATGATCCACGCAGTTGCATCCAGTTGGGTTCAAATATTGGCAATAAATAAAAACGTATCGTGAGTACCCGCTACATAATAAAATGTATAAATTCCGTGATGACATTAGTTTAAAATCATATGTGCCTGAGTAGTTCTCTAAGTGGGTTGATTGTGGCGTGTGTAGATGAGTATACGACAATTTATGAGACTGGAGCACACTTTGCCACATTTTTTTTACATTTTATTATTCCGTTACCGTTTTTACCATTGCTCCCTGACGCACAGCGGCGCGTAATGTTCCGTGGATGTATGCGCGCGGGTCGCGCCACGCCGATATCTTATTCCGGATCGCAACCTCAGCGGAACGAGACCCCTTCTACGGTCCGCAAAATAACAGGCAAAAGGTAGAAGTGATATCCCAAAATTGAAAAGAATAAAAAATCTGGTATAAAAAATTAACAAGGAAAAAGTGAAAAAACCGAATATGATATTTCTACAAACTTAAAAAAAATGTTTTAATAATAATATTTGAGTTGTAGTGTGACTTTCGTGTTTTTGTGAAAAATGTTTGCAAAAACCAACATTGAGTAAATATTTCCTTCATTCATTTTTCATTCATTTAATTTTATTCATTAATTCATTCCAAGTTTTAAATCGAAATTCATTTTACATGTATCCCAAAAGGATCGATGTACACTTTCATTTATTTATTAACCAAGCACGAATTTTGAATGAGTTAATTACAATTATAATATCTGCTATTTTTCCAACCCCTCTCAGTCATTTCGGAGCACAAGATACGCGATACACGAGCGGCAGAGTCGGAAGTTTTGAAAGCACACATTACGGATGCCATTTACGAAAGCAATCTGACCCACCTAAGTAAATTTCATATCATGTGATTATAAACAGTGCGAAATAATTCAGAACTTAACAGTCGTATACTTTTTGTGATTAATTTCAAATTGGAGCGTGTTTATATTCGCTTTGAAATTCATTATAAATATGTACGACCACCTAGTTGTATAACGTTTGTCTGTATTATAATTGGGTGAATAATGTCTGCTACTCTGAAGCCGTTTAACAATATTTTTTTGCCAACCTTCCCACGGTCGAATGTTGACCGCACTTATCTATCCGTAAATTATACCGTATTATATGAGGTTTTTGCTAACGCTCCGTCAACGTGGACTGAAAGAAAAAGGCCTTTTACCTAAAGAGAGGTGATTTTTTAAAAAATGTCTCCTTCGACCCAACATAGAGCCCTTATTAAAGAATAAAATCAGAATAAAAAATTGCCAATTTAGCGGGTTGAAGTGGTTTATAATAATTCTTGTTATGATAATGTTACGAATGTCCACTGTACCGAATGAGTCAATTAGACTATTATAACTAAGGTGCTATTTTCTTAAGTTTTAATATTTATAAGGCTTAAGCGTCACCGAATGAAGTCTGAAAAAAAGTATATTGATTCTTAGTTGAGTCATCGCGAATGTATCATCATCATCATCATCAGCCTATATCGGTCCACTGCTGGACATAGGCCTCTCCTAATGAGCGCCATTGCGCTAATATATGTTGGTGTATATTTCTATATATTATAAATGCATGTATATTTGCGAGAGGGAGGGAGGTGTCAAGCATATCTAGATGTATTTATACCATCACATACTGTGCTTGTGGATTTATACAAAGAAGATTAATATTTATTTAATAATTATGAAATTTTTAAGTGATACTTTATACTACAAACTATACTTACCCTTTTGTTTTGTGCTAAGATAGATAGACATATTTAAGCGGATTTTTTAAGCGGATATGTGGCAGTCGTAGAACGCCCACTAAAAAACCCCAGCGTCCCTTCCACATCTCGGCGCAGAGCTACAGATCCGTTTTAACTTTCTACTATAGCATATCCGTCAGTGTCAAATCCCTAGTTATTGTAACGTATTGTATATCTTTGTATTTTTTAGGAAACCGAAAATATTCGTGGATATCTTTACTGCGCAGAATCGTCCTTCGGGAGTCTAAACAAACAAGTTTTATTATATTACTATGTATATGGACTCATACGGCCCTGATAGATTTGGATTTGGATGGTTTTATTTCAGTAATAATCGATGTACAGGTCCTCTCCCGTTCCTACCACATGACCGAGCCAGCGAAGACGGTGGGCTTCAGTTACTCTAATTATGTTGGGCTCGACCTCTAGATCCTATAATCAATTATTTATTCGCAGGACCATGTTGGAATAAGTAGATTATTGTCGTTGCTCTTATTGTAACCCAATATAAGGTAAACATATTATAATGGTATAAAATAAATATCAATCGATATACTATTAGGAAAAATCTCAAAGCCAGCATTGGGATCAGTTTGGGTTGTGATGATGATGATAAGTAGTATCAAACTACAAAACAGTAATTAGACTATCAAGTAATGTTCATACTATTTACAGTTTTAATGCAACTTAACAATTCTACCAGGTGTGGTAATAATACTTTTACATTTGTCGATAAGGTCAAGTTGCGAAAAACGGATGGCATTTGGTTAAAAAATTTAACTTGAAATAAGTTATATACCCGCACACAATTCGTGCATAATATACACTAGCAAATGCCCCCGCTTCGCTTCGGAAAAACTATCTTACACTTAAATAAAGCATCTGCATTTTTCTGGGATTTTCTCGTTCTGTGCATTAGAAATACATATATTCGTTCATAACTTTTTTATTTATGGACGGATTGCAATTAAACAAACTTTAAGCATTAAATGAGGGTTAGTGCAATACATTTGAGAATTTGAACAAAATCGGTTTAGCCGTTTCTGAGATTAGCGGGAACAAACGCACAGACAAATAGATAAAAATTCTAACAACTATTGTTTTCAGATTCTATTGCATTAATAAAGCCGCTTAATAATAATTTTTCTCATATATCGTTCATGTACAGAAATCGATCAGATAGAATTTTATTATTAGTATAGATAGATAGAGATATATATCTACCTAATGTTCGCTCCGGTCGGGGTTGAACTAAGTTGTTAGGTTGACGTAAAACAAATCATTTGTAAGAAAAAGTGTAACTAAGAATAATATATCAAATATTTATGACATTTTTAGGTTTCAGTATCGTTAAGAATAAGTTTCCAGTTTCCATTTTGGTGAGCAACAAGTAGATATTTCTGATGCCTTTGGTATTTCAGAAGGGTATGGGCGGCGATGATCTGTTATCATTATGAGGCTCTGCGGGCTCTATCAGACCTGTCGAGGTCAAAATAAAACTAAGGACAATTCAGATCAAATGTCCGTTTAACATTAATGCCATGTCTATATGTTACTGGTCTATGGC
>DWPT01004822.1:0-12828 GCA_018251895.1 Agathymus mariae mariae | reverse complement strand
CCGCTATATACATACCTGTATTCGAACACTCCCGAATCATTCAGTTATAAAATAATTATAATTATTTTTATTTATTTCACACGAATATTTCATTTACCTATAGATGGATTAAAAAACTTAAATAAACATGTTTTTTTTTTCAACTGATTGAGTAATACAAGATTTTTTTATTATGACATTGTGAACTCATGCCTTTACTGACAATTGAATCATAAAATGAATTTCCTTTGCCCCAATCACTGAATTATTACGTCTTTCCACCTAGAATGAGCTATGATGACGACACATAATATTTATATAAGCCGATATTTGTGCACCTATATTAATAAAATAACTTGTATAAAACTTACCTTAGTCTCTCCGCTCAGTCTCTCATGAAATTCCATGCTCCGCATATGCTTTAGGTAGGCTGTTGTGATAGGCACGCTGTAGTCTACCTCCTCGCCGCTAAAGTACAGCGAACCATCCGGTCTCCAAGGTTTTGGAAACCTCCCGAAACCATTTCCGAACTCTAACCCGGCTTGAAGCAGCTTCTTTCGAGGCGGTGACCTCGATTTCGGAGGATCTTTTGAGGTTAAATTAACGACATCGAGAGGATTGTATTTTTTCTCCCGTTTATTTTCAGTCTTTTCACTGTCGCCTTCTGATGCCCTGGTACTTTCACCACTCGACTCCTCCCTGACTTTAGAATCTTCTTTGTTTAACAGAATAGGTGGACTGTCCGATCTGACGTCTTCTACGTCGATGAGGCTGTCGTCTTTGTCAATCTCAGGATCCGTTCTGACAGGTTCTTCTTCCCTAAAAGCTGGTTCCACTGAGGAACTTCTGTTATAAAGGGGAGTAACGTTGAACCCATTGTTGACCTTTTTTGAAGTAAGCTCTATGTAAGTCGGTTCCTGGTCTTCTGTCTGGTCCGCTTTAGGGCTTTCGACTTTTTTTAAAGGCTGGAGGTCAGTGTAGTCAAATTTTTGCTCGTAAGGAGTATTTGAGTAGTTTTGTGCGGCGTCGATTTCTGATTCCCAGTTTCTCGTGTATTCTGGGGCGCAGTGAGGGAGGAAGGGAAGGAATGTTGGGTGACGAGTGGGGGAAGGTGAGGGAGTTGGTAAAGGAGGAGGGGAAGCACTGCGCGGGCGCCGTGCACACTCTGCGCATCCCGTGAGAAAGCGCGTGACTGCCTCACGGGGCAGAAAAGCGTAGGTTTCCGTTATCTGTGGAAATAAAAAATATATGATGTAATAAATATAGAAAGTATTTATATTAATATTCACGGCATCCTTCATAGGAGAATATTTTATCATCATACTTCATATCATCATCATTACGCGTTGTGTACCATACATATAACGTTAGCAATAAATAAATTCATAATTCAAATATGTCATACAAACATGTTTTTAAAAGCATTTATAAACAAATCTTTCATGATGCTTTAAAAATAAACGTTGCTTTTAAGGCAGCTACCAATATGTGCGTCACTTTTCTTAAATGCAGGCGAATTTTTGTAATCGCAAAAGCACAAAATATTTGTTCCAATAAGTCGGAGCGAAATGTCATATAACTCAAATATTACAAAACTTTGTTTTACCGCTGTGGTATAATTCGTTATAAACCTTAACAGTTTTAAAACACGACATCTAGTAAGCCTTCTGCATACTACAATGCATTCCCTTTTCTGAGATACGGAGGAATAATCGCTTCCGACCTACGAGACATATCATTTTGAAAATAACCACTAGATGGCAGTGGTTTCAATGATACGATGGAAATTATAATATAATATCATTAATTTAAAACATGAATATATAAAATATATTATAACCTCACCGTTCTGTAAGTACGTTTTTGACCCGCATGTTTTCCTGGCCTGCCTTCAAGTTCCACGTGGACCGTATAAATAATATCGAAGAAATTTTCAACTATTGCCACCTTTCGATACACCGGTTCTTGAACTGGAGCATTCTGTAACAAATAAATATAATGTTAAATAAGTTTAATGAATTTTAAAAATATATCACACACAGTACACTAAATTCAAGAGTGGACAACGCCACCTAACGTCCAATAGCGCACTCACTATTCTGTTAATAATAAAGCTATCAAACTATAGAGGGCGACAGCATTTTCGTTTGATGCAACAATACAATTTTATTTTATAGTGTTCTGTATTTGCAACTTTTGAAAAAGATACTATTTCTATTAAACAATAGACAAATATGTATGCATACAAATAAGGCAACATTTAAAAGTGATTTAATTTGTTTTTAAGAAAGTAATATACATATGAACTACATATAATATGATAAAATGGAAGGAGGAGTCCATAGAGTACCCTCGAGACGGCTCATTACACTGCGTTACAAAGATAGACGTTCGCTCCATCTCTGGAAGTTTCCTCAGATAGACTGAATAGTAAGGCTTTAAATGAGTAAAATTCCCACAAGACCCAGTTGTTTGTAGTTTGGATATTTTGTCCAGATTGTCCTCGATAACAAACACAAGTTTCCAATCTGTAGTCTCAATAAACCAGTACGTCTTTTCACCGTAATTTAGAACACAATGGTTGCCAATTGCTACCACTCCTAGTCGGTGCGGTGCCCTCACGATTCGCTCGTGTCCCCACAGTCCCTAGTGTCCCATAAAGTTATCAATCGGTACTTGTCAACGTCGTGCCGCGGGTTCAGGCAAGGCGGGCGTGGGACGGCACGGGGTTATTTAGACGCGGTCTTGACTGCTAGGGTTGTGCATGAAACGTTACAACATTAATAATATTGTCTTTTTTTAAATAATTGTTTTACTGAGAACAATATGAATAAAAAAATACACTTTTTTTGAACATAAGTCACATTCTTGTAGGTGATGAGGCCGAAAACCGCCAGTCTCCTTTTATATACACACATTTCAATATTGGTACCTGCTCTTAAAATCGAAGCAAGTCCAACATTAATAGGTTACCTTAAACACGAATTTGATTAAGACTTTAATTACTATTTAGACAAAGAAAATACAGTTTTAAATTAGGGCTTCAAACTTATATCAGCGCAATATCATCTTAAACATAAGTATAAGAAACAGCAAAATCGATTAAAACCTAAATCAAATAATTATCGTTTTTAATAGTAAGGCCACTACTATTAAGTGATCTTTTGAATAGACTGTAACAATTAATTTATTTTATAATTTTCGACATAGACATCGATTAGCTATGCAACTTACAATTGTGCTCTTAGTTTCTAATCTCAATCATTGATTTTCAAGCCATGAGACTGTATTTGCAAGATGCATTCGATATACATGTTATGTTTACGCATATGTTTTATTCAAATCAATCCAGTAATTCTCGTTAGTAAATAAGAGTCATAACGCTTTTATCATTAAGTATGTCGGTATTTATTAACTATAGCATTAAAGATTATGATTAAAATAAAACTTAAACACTAACGAGACAGCCCTGTTGAGCGGCACTCAGCCGCAGCGGCGTGGCGGGACTCTGCCGCCGCCGGTAATGCGCGGCAAATGCTCGTGGGGTTTGATTCTGTCGAGTATTTAGTTTATCGATATCGATGTATTTTATTTAAAACACATCATGAATTCTTACCTAAGTAACAACACCAAAATGGCAACCGAAACTCGTTGTTAATGACAGGTTCGAATTCTGTTCATTAGGATGTTGCTACGGTCATATGTCATGATATGGTACTACACGGACGACGCGGTTTACCTCTTCATTCATAATCCGCACTGCAAAGGACTGGAATAACTTGCCCGCGTCGGTCTACTTACGATGTGGGAGTCTTCAAGAGGATAGTGAATAGGCTATTATAAGTCAATGCGTTCAACATTTTAGACTTCATTACCACTTAACATCAGGTGGGATTGTTGTCAAGCATTAACTTATGTAAAAAAATGCATACACAAGAACATAGAATCTCCTCCTTTTTCGAACTTTATCTGTCATTAGCGTCTATTAAGTTTCGCCTGTCATGTCTGTCAGTCACGTCATAACTTTAATCCGTGTAATTGTATCGATATAACATACAAAAATATAGTCCAGTCGCAATTCAAATGTATATGCGCGGTAATAAAAATCCAAAGTAATTTCTAAACATATCTTAACCGCTGCAGTGGCAAACAAATAATATGAAGAAATTGAAAGGAGATGTAATTAATAAAGAGATTCAAGTGAAAATATATCAAATGTGTATGTCATGGTAGGAGGTCACGACCGACATAACAACTGGGAGTTAATACTTAACGTGTTCTGTAGCATTGAAGCGCTCAAGAGCTTTCCGCTATCAATCCAGCTTCCGACCATGCCCGTACTTTTACACAAACTTTGGACTACTTTGGTCTGCAACCGCTTGTATAAATTAAACAACTCGAACTTTATACAAACCCAACAATATTGTTAAATATAGAATCAATTTATTCACATTTTAAATACTGACTCGACCTTTATATTTTCTTTTTCATATTACATAATAATGACGAATGAGAGAAAGTGACAATTTAATATAACAACTGAGGTTGCACAAGTCACACCCAATAATGCAAACGCATGCACGCTCTGATTCGAAACACAAGTTCTTATTAGTTGAAAACATTACAATACAATATACCAAAATATGTCGATAGCAAATGCAATAGTACAACCCTAGTCGACGCGGGCGGGAGGTGTCGTTCCGACACGCCACGCGCCGCGCCGCCGGCGGAAACCCGCCGTACGCCGCTCGCCCCACTCGGCTGCGACGCAAATCACTCGGTTTCGCTTCGTTCGAATTTCAAAAATAAACGCTCACTAACATACCCCGCACTAGGACGGCGTGGCGTTGACGTACAATGCGTCTACTTTACTTTGGCCTGAATGTTCTCCATAATTCACACAGTAGTGCGAAGCCACCCGGTTTGCATGTGGCTAGTGAAGATAGATTTGGTTATGAGTTTGATAATGGTGAAGTATAATATTCTTGTTTCCTGTTCGCTTCATATGTATTGTTAAACAAATTTACTCGAAACATATCGTGAGGGATATGTTTAGAATTCATATACAACAATACGTAAGTTTGCATCAGACATCTTGAATATGGCGATGCTTCGAAATTGTAATTATAGTAACTACTTAGTGAAACAGGTTTTAATCGATCAGTACGTATCTGCACATTTGTGTATGAACATTCAAAATTAACCTTAAAAGTTCGTTAAAAATACGTTATTTTCTATTATTTACACAATTATTTCCTCATATTTAAAATGCACCTATCTCGTAAACGGCTCTTGTCAATCTTCGTCATTTTTCGAACGCCTCATGTTTATAGTAACGTACCAAAACGACCGAGACGTCAACAAATAGACGTACTGAAGAATATTTTACAGCGATGGTTAATTATAAATGAGGATGAAATCGCGGGCGAGTCGCATCACAGACACCGACATCTGGGTACCGCGGGGGTGGGGGAGAGGGCTGAGCGAGGGGTGGGGAAGGTGTGTGGTAATGGCGGTGGCAATTACCGCGCGACAGAACGACTCATCGGGTCGGCTCGACTGCAAAACTTACTTTTTACAAAGCTATTTTTTTGTTATTGTTCATACATTAAAACGCTGGATGACCGACTCATTAATTGTTGGAAACATTAACCTTGTTGGTGACTAATACTATGTGTGGTCGCGTACATCCAATAGGTTCAATAACATTATTAGGTTAGGTACCACCTCGAATTGGAGTGGAGAAAATTACAAGTAGGAATTAAGGTGACTTCATGGAGCCAGTTCGACGCAAGCTGGAGTGTATGTAGTTTAGATCATTGTTAAGCCACATTCTTAAGTGGCACCATGCTGAAAAACAGGCGACACAGACAAGTCGCTTCTACTTAAACAAAAAATCGCATAAAGCTAACTCACAATGATTGGTCAAAAACCAAAGACAGACCCTTTTGGGTTGTCGAAATTGGTAATTTGATTTTACATGTAACAGTGGAAGCCCTTATTCCACGGATCCCAGTGCGGCCGATAACGATGTTGGAATCCGTTACGGCGCTGGCGGTGTCTCGAGAGGCGCGGCTATTTCGCGCTATTTATTTTTATTTGGCAAGCGCCACGCCAACGCTGGCTAATTGCTGATCCGTCTCAGAACAAATACAGGCAGAAGGGTAACTTTCCTATGCGGTCATACTTTTGGTTACTTTCTAGTAACCCGTCTTCGGTTTGCTTTAGAAAACCCACGCCTGACGCTTCTAGATAGCACGTCAAATTGAATTGACTTAAAACAATTGCTATTTATTATTACTAGGCGTTTGAAAATTTTCAAAATTGCCCCATTTTGTTGTTTTAGAATTGGTTTTTCTATTTCTATTAATGACGCCCTACGATTACAAATAACATCAGCTTTCACAGCAACGATATTAATGTTTAACAAATTGTTTATTTTTCTCAGAGATCAGATGCTCTTCTCTTGATGAAAAGTATTCTAGATAATGACACCAAATATAAGTTATATAGCTATTATTACTTGGATATGGACATAAGATACTTTTTATCTCCAATAACTATTCGGTTCCTGCGATTATCATCTAATCAAAGGACGTATTCATTTGAATTTATACATATATGTATAGAGACAAACCAGCTTATTCTCCATGAGACACTGTTCATATCGTTGTGGAATGTAATACATTTAATTCTTTATAAATCCACTAGATGACACTGTATAGGTGACTGCAGTTTTAAAACGTAGTTATAGTACTTTATGTATCTTTAATCTATTAATATCAATTTTATAATAGTATTACATGTTAATATCATTCTACAGCGCCAAGGTATTATAAACATTTAAATACGGAAACAGACAGATAGATAAAGACACTTAGTTTTGTAACTAGAAACCCGCCCAGACTCGGTTCGATTTAAATAATTATCTATCTTAATAGATATTACGTGAGTATAATTCGTACTTATCTCTAAACAGTATAAAATCAAGTAAATAGGTCCCATTATGATTTTAGATCATTTATACATACACATGAAATACAGTGTATGTCCATTAGGAATAACGTATCTTTCAAACGGTCAAAGATTTTTTCAAATAAATTCTGTAGTTTCGGAGATTACTCCCTGCATGTACACTTTACTCACTAGATTCGCACTCTCTCTTTGTTATTACTAGCGGCCCGATCCAAGTTCGTTTCTGTTCAACAAGGAATTAGTATACATACACTTGAGATTACAAAATATGTCCATTCGAAATATTTTACCTTTCAAATGGTACAAGAATTTTTCAGATCGGTGCCGTGGTAGCGGGGATTACCTTTCGCACATAGACGAGGTCACAAAATTCGCACTCTCTCTTTATAATATTAATACGAACCACAGATATTAATAGACGTAAAGCATAAAGATTGTCTTACGCAAACAACAGACAGCAAGATGCACTATTCAAATACACATCACACCAGGATTCGTATCTAACCTTGTTCGTACATTCCAAAGCAGCTCAACAAGTGTCGCCACTGGCCGCTGCCCAGTCGGCGTCCATCTCCGAGCGGGAGCATTCCGACAGACGACTCACTACCTTACGGTACAATAGTCACTTAGTAAAATCGTTTTTAACTTGTTTGCACTTGGCTGGACTTGGCCGTTATCGTTCAGAACACACCGATTTCAGTTACGGTTATGTATATGAAATTATTTCGGATTATCCGTATGTTTCGGATAATTTCGCTTACGGATATTAGATGATTTACGAGTTGGAAAAAAATATATAATATATTTCCAAAATTTTACTTTGATTCTAGGTTTCATGTGGTATTATAATCACAAAAAAACCAAGTTAAATAATAAAAACTGTCTAACATAAGAACGACACAGTTTATAACTTGCTTTTTTTATCGGACTCGGTTACGGTTTCGGATATATTTTTATATCGGATATCCAATAGTTTCGGTTACAGCTACGGAGCTCCATAACATCCTTGATACACACAGAGAGCAGTACAGTCCAGTGGCTTGAGCGTCCGTCTCCAGCACGACAGTCAAGTGAAAATCCTTAACGTACCGTTCGTTTTTACACGTTCGTTTTTGCACTGTATCGCTGATGCCTTGGTGTTACAAACGTCTGTACAGGTAAACGTCACTAACCAAAAAGCAGTCTACTTATTTGTTGGCTGTCAACGTAAGGAAAATATCTCATATGGCAATACTCGTAATAAAGATAATATTATTAAGTAATCATTCCTTATTTTTTTAATTTTTAAATTACTACAGTAAGCTTCACTAAGTGAAGCATTGAATTATAATTCTTCGTTTTGTAAGCTATCGATTATAATCACAGACGCAGTAGACGCTTAAGATAAAAAGCAACATATGTTGTCCCTAATCCACGTCAACAAATAAAATCGAGGGAATAATAAACAGTAGGTAACTGTGGATGTAAATGACGTCATTACCCGACCGTGTACAGCCATTAGGACACGCAGTCCGGTCTCCGGCGGTCCGGGCGCGGTCGTTACCAGGGACAGACACCGCCAAGTGGGATTCCAGTTATCGTAAGCATTCGTTGGTTGGGTTGGACTTATTTAGATTCTCAGTGAATCAGCAGCGGAAACGCCATATCCTTTATTTTTATCCCGTCAAGTGTTTTGTATGAAATAAAACGCCTCACGATGAGGGATACTAATTAACACTGAGACGTGAGAATTTAATAACCTCAGGTTTAATATACTGAATTAAAAAAAACCACTTGAGTCCTGGACCGTACACAGGCCTAGTTATAAATATTTATTTTTTATAATTATTCTGTAATCCGTATTTTTCATTAATAATAAGATTTAATATGCCAACGAAAAGACGGCATTAAGATTTTTAGATTTGTTTTATCTTTTATTAAGGTGAAAATACACCACTTTCACGAATCCGAAAGTGTTCAATATTAAGCGTAACATTCTTAAATTAAAAGGGGGTTTCCAAATCGGTTAGAAAATGACAAAGTTCTGAGATAATATACATAAAAATAGACAAACTGAGAATTTTCTTCTCTTTTAAATAAGATTAAAAATATATCCCCTAGGAAAGTCCACAATAAGATTTTATAAGATATCCACAACAAGACTTTTAGGTAAATTTTACGTGAATCGCAAAATATTCTAGAAAAACCTGTCTCACGGAACACACTTGGCATTTTAAGTATATTATTTATGTAAAGGTAATATGTCTGATCCAACAAATTCTGTTTAGCATTACTCGCATGTCTGTCTGTGTCCATCTGTCACACCCCATATTTTACAAATCTATGGAACCGAATAAGTTGAATTGGTTTGGTTACCTGACATCATATATAACTATATATAGTAATGGGTATACTCATACGCACCTAAGCAAATGAATTTCAATATTTAAATTTAACTTTGGTGTATCCTAAAAAAATAACTTGTCAAGTGCATATAATTTTTATGCAGTAGTATTTTATCTATTTTAATTTTAAAATATTATATTATATGTACAAAAACTAACTACCTTCGTAATCTTCGAAACTAATAAGAATATTGAAAAAAAAATGCAATCATACACGCTTGTAGATTCCAGAAAAACTGATAGAAAATCCTAAACGCTTAAATTTTCCACCGAAGACAAACAAAACAAGAAAGAAAAAAAAGATAAACATTTATATCGATATAAAATACAAAATAACTCCTTTTCTATAACTATCTATAATGACTTCCGCACCCCAACTTTAAGTAAACTTTTTGCCACGCGAGTTCGAGTAGCTCTTGATCCATTATAATAATTAGCGCACATAACGATAACAGAGGAGTCAATTATTATGATTTGTGAAGAAAAAAAAATCCTCTCTTAATACAGTTGCTGTTAACCTAACTGTCTGTTACGTTTTTAAAACGACCTCGTAACCCAGTTGGTGCGATCTCGGCAGCCGAGCGATGAGTTCCGGGCTCAAATCCCAAAGATATGCGACAAATCGATGTTTGTGATGTTCAAAGAATCCTAATGCTGAGCCTGTTCAATACTGTCAAACCTAAACCGAACTTGGAGGTTGTAAGCGGAACACCTGTCTGAGAACTTGTAAGCGGAACACCTGTCTGATGGTCACACTATTCCTTATCCGTTTGATAATTCCGAACACACACACGCGAGAACGTTTATGTTCAACACGGACGTCTCGGCCTGGCAAGCCCTCGTGGGTAGAATTTCTCCCGGGATGTAGCGTAACTTGCTCCTTACAAACAATCCCCGACGAAAGAAAAAAGACGTGTATTACACTCGACGAGACCGAGCGACGGCAATCGACAGTCGCGTGCACTTGTCGAGAGTCACTTACGCCCTCAGAACATCCCCAGCTTGTTTGATGATTATAATATGGTAGATTGTTGGGAAGCTAAATTACGTTATGACCACACAAGTTCCTTGTAATAGATTAATTTTATATTTGGCATGTTATATTCGCGTGCTGGTCAATATTCGAGCATAATCAATAAATATACTCCTCTGTTTCCAAATTGTATTGATTGATAAAATTAAAACTTGTCAAAGGCTACCAAGTGCCGATTGCGAAGTTATTTGTCATAAGGATATTACGAAGCTTAACTAAGGGTGAAGAATTCTTTTTTTTTTTTTATTTACTTTCGATTTTGTGAAATTTCAATGTTTTATAATTAAGTTGCTTAAATATATATATATGAGAATTAGATGTTAGCATTTTTAATACCAGAAATAGACTTTTTTTATCACTGCAATATGAGATAAACGTGATATTATGATATGTAACAAAAATAACACAATTATCTAGCGAGATTATTATTTGTAATAGTATATACTGTGAATTATTAAAATTTTTCAACGTTCAGATTTTAGTTCAGCATTCATTTATGGGGCTTGGTATACGTTTTTACAATAAGGTTCCATAGTTGATACGTGAGTTACCTATCGGAACTTTTTAGCGACGCGTTAAAGCCCCGCTTATAGGTAAAGAATATTATAGGATAGATTAAAACATTAATGACAAGGACGCCTGGATATAATTACCATATGTTGTTTTAAATGATGTGCTGAGGAGTTTCTTTCGCCGTTTCTTCTCCTCAATAGTAATGCACCTTTTCGGAACGGTAGTAGAACCAGAAACGGGAAAAGAAGAAATTTACGTGCATCAGTGTTTTCACTAAATACCTACACGATTGAACTTTTTTTTTAACATGAATTAAGTTAATGTTCGATAAAAATATCATCTGATGGTAAACGGTGATGAAATCTAAAATGATGAACGCAAAGACTTATAAAAGCCCATTCACTTTTTTTTAAGACTCCAGCGTCGACAGTAGGGGAGGATACCGACGCGAGCTAGTTATTCCAGTATTTTGAATTTAAATCTGAGACAAGCGAGTTGCCATAACATCAATTATAGGTAGATTCTATCTGAACGATCATGTTTCTCCTAATTTAAGGCGCATAAAGTGCATATTTATTCTAAAGAAAAGGTACGCGACGGTATAAAGTATACACGAGAGCTCTCAAATCAGAGCCCCGCTTCGAAACGACTTGGGACTTCAAATAAAGTCACAACAAATATTATTTGTAAAGTCAACATGGGTTTAATATTCGCGCGGCGTCGCTCTGTCGGCAGCAAACTGCGCCGACGTAGACATAGCGAGCAAATATCACGCGTGGGCGTGGGCAAACAGCTCGCCCGTAGAGCGATGATCCGTTAGACGTTTGATGGATGGTTACAAATAACACACGCGCAAATAGTAACCGTTTTTTTATATCTAGTCACTGTGGTGATAAGTAAATATGTGAACAGTTGACAAAGGGGCCGACTGACCACATGATGGTAAACGGTTCCATCACCGTGTTGCCCAAGGACATCAATTTGGCATAATATGTATTGCAAAAACTTGGCGACATTGTCTCGGCCGTTGTTCGACAGATGGCGCTACGAGTAGGAAGTTCGCTTAGAACCAAGAATGGAATTTCTTTAATCAAAAAGTATTTAAAAGGAAACATGGCAGTCTTTTATGTAAGGTCGAAACAAATGCGTCGGAAGTTGCTATGCAGCCTCCAGACATCCGACATATCTTAGATATATCTCAACTAACAATCATATCGACCTTTAGACAGCGGTCGGAATCTCTTATCTCTGTCAAACAGTTTGACACAAGACGTCTATAGACGCTGCAGAAGTTTCAAGTTCCGCCTCCAAAAGTGGATAGGACGCCTAAATCGTACATAAGAAAAAAAGGAACATAAATCAATAAAACTCTGTACTGCTTTTTCTCATTTGCCACCTGATGGTAGTGATCACCGTCGTCCGTGGACATCTGTAACATCAAAGGCATCACCGATGCGTTGCCAACCGAACCACATGAAACGTTTCACGGACTTTAAGAGAGTGGTAGCTAGCCAGGCGGTCATACCCTACCACGGTGCAAGTACCGGTCAGTTAGGCTCGAGGGATACACACCTAAAATGTATCTTTACACGGCGATGTACCTTAACTTCTTGGTGATCAGACTTTTGGTGAAATTCAAGATAAACTAACGGATAAGAGTTAATCTTTAGCTGTGTGGCGAGTGAACCGATGTAGTGGGCGCAGTCGAGTTCCAAACCGAGAATATTTACCCGCACCGCGACGTTTTACGAGAGTGCGGCCGCCGTGCGCGCTGTCAGTGACCGATGCGGGCGTGGCACGTCCACATCAGGGATGTTATGGAGCTCCGTAACCGTAACCGAAACTATCGGATATCCGAAATAAAAAGATATCCGAAACCGTAACCGAAACCGATAAAAATGTTTCGGATAATTTCGGATAGAAGCAGAGTCTAAATGAAGCACG
>DWPT01004821.1:0-12835 GCA_018251895.1 Agathymus mariae mariae | reverse complement strand
CACGAGGCGCAGGGACTCACGTATGAGACGGTAGTGATCGTGCGCACGTCAGCACAGCACTTACAACTGCACAACAGTTTAATTAAACAAACAAACAAACAACAGTGTACCCCACACCGTCGTGGCAATATCGCGTCATACCATCAGCTGCAGGTAAAGCCGAACGGTGAAACCTCCGTAAAAGTGGCGTAGCGTTATCTAGGATACGTGTCCGAGCAAAGCCGAAAAAAAATTAAGAAAACATTAAAAGTCTGTGGAACTATACTTTAATTTAAAAAATAAATAAAAAAAAATAACACCGAAGGTATTACCGTCGCGTGAAGGTTATAAAAGAAACGGGAAATTTGCTCTTATACTGGCAATCCAACAATGTTATCAGAACATTCCACAATTTTTTTATAGGGAGGTCGGTAACTGAGAGGACGATAAAAATCTTACCATAATACACGAGTACACATCCTGTTACCATAAAACTTGGAGGTACAAAGCCCAGTGACCTCCAAAATGAATATCGTACCGAGCGGCATTGCCTCGTCTGTTATTCAGTATGGTGTACCAGGAATGCTAATCCAAGCTATGGACTAAACTTATATGGGGCTCGTTAAACTCAAAATATTTATGTAAACAAAGGCCTGTTTAGTTGTAGCCAGAAACAATGGATTCAAATATATATCACACGCAAATTAAACACATCTTTCGCTACATCAACGACTATTTGAAGTACGCTTATTGATTAAGTCCAATCCTTATTTAGTCCATCACCTATTAAAGTTGTAACGTAACTTTACTCCGTAAACATCTCAGACTTGACGGCTCTATTCACAGCGGTTTTTATGTCTTATATACCAAAGTCTTGTAAACAGGCCTATTGTCGTACATCACCCGCCGGGGTCGTTATTAAACAAGTCGGAGCTAGCGACTTCACTTGTATAGTCAATATTATTAATAGGAGTAATAAGGATTACATCGGTCTATTCTCATCTTACCCTTAAGCCTGTCCACAAATAGAGGCAAATGTTTGTAGATACTTTCTATTATAATTATTAAATAGCTAATTACAAATGTATTATGAAGATTAATAGAAATGTATTAATTAATAAACTCGAGAAATACGTAATTATTGGAGAATTAATCTTGTGCAGTACAAAACAATATAGTAATAAAAAATATTTTTACCCGTGGCAAACCAATGAATGAAACCTCATCATGAACCATAACTGGGATAGATACCGTAGGGTAAAAGAGCAACAGTGGACAAAACAGAGAAAACATCGTATAATTTAATGTACTGCCCAAGTAGGCAGGTGCCTGATGATTTTTTTTGGGAAATGCTTCCAACGTAACCACGTGTTACACTTCATACGAAAACATGATTGAATTGTGTTCTAGATGACTCAAGACCAGTGCAAAAGTACCATAAGGGAACTAATGTTGCTGAATCTTTCCGATTAAAAAAGAAAAAAACTTAATCTCCTATATATCAGATTACATATATACTTTTGTAAATTTTTACGTTATTTTAGTTTGCTCACAAACAGCTCTTTATGAACCAAAGTGTCAAAAGATCACTTTTCTTTGAGGAGTTTTCGGGTTATCTACGTGACATTTATTAATTTATACATTTATAATGAGAGTATCAGGACGTAAACGATTTACGTACAGCGAACGTTAATGAAAACATTTAAGTGAATTTCTGCCATTTTCAAAGCTTGTATAATTTATTCATGAAGTTGTTCTAGTACAAATAGACAAGTACATTTAACTATATGTAAACAGCTAAATATACAGTATTTCGTTTGTTTCGAGTCGAGTTTGTTTGTTCATTGATCCTGCGTTGCATCATCGTTTGTATATAACCCGGATTTCTTTGAAAAGGATGTGAATTCTAGATTCAAATGACCTATGACGTAACTAACCTATGTCATCTAATTAGCAACAATGTCATAGTAATTTCATAGATTTCGTATTACAAATATCAGTCACATCATCATGGAGCTCGTGGGTTTAATAGCGTACACAGTTAATTCGAACATTACTCCCCATGGACATAGGTTATTTTGTGGTTTATTATGTGTATATTATATTTATGTTTAACCCGAACGTAGACGGGACGGGTAGGAATTTATAAATTGAAGTGAATTATAATACATATTCGTTTAAGACGCACAATCAATTAGAGCTACTTTTACTTGCCTGGAACTAAAAACAACATTTTCCGTTATTTTCTTCGCGACCGTTCCATTAAAAAAAAAATTGCAGCCAAACTAAGCTTTTTATTTACCTGTCGCCAAATTCTATTTAATCGATCCCATAATAAATTGATTACTTACGGTTGTTATATTTTATCCTATAAATAGTGACAAACTACCACACGGGCCATTAAACCAGATGCTAACTGGTCGCTGCCGCTCATAGACCTCAGTAACACTAAAACTATTGCTCTCAACTGTTACAACCGAAACACATAAAAATATTTCATGATTGATTTCGGAGAGATGATAATAGCAAACCAGCCGAGGAAAGAATCCTACCACCACGCATAAGTACCTTCGGGATTGAATGATAGAAAATACTGGCTTTTAAGCCCCCAACAGAAACACGACGAGTCATTTGATGGCTGACCCAAACAAAAGGGTTGTAGCTTGTCAGGCAGGCTTCACGGTAATATAATAATACCAGTAATAATATTAATGACTTATGAATAATACCGATAATATAATCCTTACCCGAAGCCCTACGACCGGGCGGGCGGGCTTCTGGCGCCTCTTAACGACACCATGTTCTGCCAAGCATGGGATTGGGGTAGTATTCTAGGCCGCCCCAATAAGGCCAGTTATACGGTTAACTAAGCAGTGCCGAACCGGGGACATCTAGGTTGGGACCGGCCAACCTAGGGCAGGAGGGGACAGCAGGGGACAACGGGAACAATAGGAGGAACCGCTTGTCATAACCTCGTTTAAATTTCAACTGGGAGCACCACGGGAAGTGGAAGGTGCTTTACGCTCAAGAATAGATGAAGCCGCTTATACACCAATACACACGTATTGAGATACAAGAGTTTAAGTACATTTTTATTAAACTAGTAATGTTGAGTTTAATTCATTGTATCATATTTATCCTTTCACCCTAACTCCATGATGATCGATCGTGAGTTGGCAGGTGAACGAGTCCGTAATTATATCGCCAACGTTTCTTAGAGGATGGCTTGAAATTTCCCGCTGTCTTGTCATTTATTATATGTACGTATTGACTGAAGTTTCATCCGATAAGCTCTTAGAAAAACAAAAATATATTTTCGGTATTGGAGCGAGATGGACCATCGTTATCTACGAAGCTGTTTGTCATTTTATCATCGAAATCAGGATGACGCATAAAGTTGGATTGGCTTTAGAGATATTTTTTTGGCATGGTTTCAACCTATTAGCGATACATTGCAGGATACAAAATGATTGGTATTGTATTAATTAAAACTGCTGACGAACTTTATCTTCTATTAATTTATTTAAGACCACAATTGCTGGCCATTGAACAAACCAACTTGAAAAGGAAAGAAAAAACTGTGTTGCCATAGTACAACAAAAGAAATAAATTAAAAAAAAATGCCATTGACTTAAATGAAATTTTAAAATTATTTATGTTTTATGTATTGAACAGGTATTTATGGACGTCTGGAAAGTTTTTCACTACGCTACTCCAGTAGGGATTGGTGGTTGTGGTAGTGGCAAACCCCACTAGTGGTAGTCCCAGACCAGGATCAGGACAAGACCAATTAGGATCAAAGCACGACAGCATTAATAAAAATTTTGTTATCGTGGCTTATTACCGGAGTGAGTCTAAACATTTCAATTCAGCCGTCGCCTCGTCATCATAACGAACGAAAATGATTTATTTCAGATGTTATTGAGGCGCTCCAAGGGCAAGTTACCATATCTTTAATCATTGAAGCTCGACATCCGTTTAAATCAAGAGCACTTATTACTTTATCCCAATCTTTTATCCAATTTTTTTACATCTGTACGCACGCGTGTGAATAGCATGTGTATGTGTGTGTACGTCTATAACAATTTACATTGTGTAATGGTTTTCTAAATATAAAAATAAAATTATTAACTTGATCCTATAGAAGCCTTAAACATTATTTGTATAGCCTTAAATATTATTCAGTTTTTAATTAGATAATTCCATACCCGATTTTGTTTTTGCGGCCACTTACTTTATATATATATTCTCGATTCGACTTGTTCCACACCACACACAATTAGTAATTAACGTGACCCATATATATGCAACACGAATATATTTCCCACTATTTATTATGATCTCAACCGCACAATATCCTGGTACACTTTCTTAAAGTAATCATTAGCGAAACACAAAATTCCAATGTAGTTTGCATTGTCGAAACTTGAGGAACAAAGAACAAAGGCGAGGTAGTAATATTAAAGGTTCTTTGGAAACATCCTTTATATTATTAACGGCGGAATTTCTGTCAAGTATCCGAAGGCACTTTTGTTATTTTACTCTTGTTTAACGCTGCTAAGAAAATTCTTTGTTTCATATTTTATGAATGGTAATTTATATAGGTGTGCGGTTTAAATTAATTTTAATCATTCGCCTTAACTAACTAGCTTTGGGTGTGGGTTGGAGTGTAATTAGCGAATGTTTTCGTGCTTCATAACGCAAGTTGGTCGCCAGTTTTTATCTTGTAACGCTGTTTCTAGCTCAAGAGAACTTTAGTAAGACAATTAACCCTTCGAACTACCACAAAACCACCTGGAGCAAAATGTTGAGATCTACTTATAAAGAAATACTTTTCTGTTTAATAGACCTAGTGTTCCTATATTGTCGTTGGTATACATATGCGAATGAAACTTCTCAAACACTTACGATTCGAAAACACATATCTATTTGTCGAACACGGGACTTCTCCCTCGGCAGGGTTACTACTGACTATGCTACAAGGTCGTGTTGTGATGCAGCCTACTAGAAAAGCTTTTATAAATCACTTTCCTGGTTTCATTTCTTTTACAGTTTAAAGTATTTGCAACTGACTGCAAATAGTTTGCAATTACATCCACCCGAGTCGGTGCCTTACTTACGATTGTAAGTAGATGGCGCATCGTGTGCTGTTCTCTGTAATAGTAATGAAACTTCACAGAACAATTTCAGAATTAATTGCTTGGTGACATTGAAATAAATGGTTTAAATATAAATAAATGTCAATATTATTGTAAAACATAGACCAGCACCGGCTTCGCACGAGTGCAGTAGATTTATGTAGACGGTCCCAATGGCCATCGGTTCTCCCAATTATATGACCCATTCGCTGCCACTTGAGCTGGGCAATTCTTCGAGCAATGTCTATAACTTTAGTTCGCCTACGGATCTCATCATTTCTGATTCGATCACGTAAGGAAATACCAAGCATTGCTCTCTCCATTGCCCGCTGGGTGACCTTGAGCCTTCTTATGACACCCATAGTTAGTGGCCGTGTTTCGCTTCCGTATGTCATCACTGGCAATACACACGGGTCAAAGACTTTCGTCTTGACGATTGAACGTTGAAATTAGTTATCATCGCTTATTCGCTATAAGTGAATTAAACCTGGCAGGCATAAAATGAACCAAATTTCTAAAGTATATCCTCTACGCCAAGTGGATTAGGACAAATCAATCAAAATATTTGAAATCATCAATTGTAGTGAAAATCTCCGAGCACTTTTGTCTATAGCGTTTGATATCTATTCGTTTCTTTCGAGAGGGTTTCAATTAAAAGTTGGTTCGAGGAAAACTTTCCAATTATATACGCGACTGGAGCTTCTATTTGCATAGAACTTTATTGTTATTTGTCGAGCTCAAATACGCCGCTTTTTAAGCTTTGTTTCATATAAACTGTGAACAATAGAATACTAATATACTTCGTTTATGTTGTAGTTATGAACCTTTTTAAGAGAAGTGAATAGATATTCTAACTTCTTCTCACACGACGCCGGTTGGTGGCTAAGCTTATAAAACATACATTTCCGAGTAAATATTTTTAATATTTTTTTGTTGTTAACGTTCGTTAAAACTTTTTGAATAACAGTCACATACTTCAAGTTTCGCTGGAATTTCCTGTACTGTACTCCTCGGTTCGAATATTTATATCGTTGCAAATCGTGACGAATTTTCTGTATTATAATTTAGCACGAATAATTTCCATTCATAATATTTCAAATTGCCAAAATGTGCCCCTCTTTCAGTTTCATGGTTATCTGTTTAATCGTGTTAGAAGGTGATACTACTAAGTCAGAAGACACATTCTATGGACCTCTTTATAAATAATATAAACCCTTTGTCTATGAAGAGGTTTTGTTCCTCTAGAGCATGATTTTAATAGAGATGATTTTCGGATCCTTATTTCTCTAATATGCTGTTAACTAAGTTGCATTACTCCAGGACATTTCTTTGTCAACGACTTTAATTCAAGACCTTTTTTAAAGTGCTTGTTTAATTTGTACATAATTATATATATTTTTTAAATTTTGTTTCAAGTATTTTATCAAATTCATTGTCATCAAATTATCTAATTACTGAAATTGAATTTGAACTGAAACAAACGTCAGTTTCACTATGTTACCAATAACAATTTGCAACTCTAAGTAACTGACCGCATCCATTTAAATAGAGAAGTATTTTTCTATTAAAATTCTCTTAGCGAGCGTTTTCTGCGTATACTACCGTGTGATTTATTGGAGGATTCAAACTACTTTGGGTTCTTAGAGATATCGATGACAGTCTGGAATATCATAATATCTTTGTGCTGCTCCACGAATTCCAGGCCACTTACAATAAATTTTTAACTCTGTTTCAGTAGACCGTTTAGAGGAGGCGTGGCGGGCTCCCCCAAAGTTGGAATTGAGCCAACCTCCACTACTCAGCAAGCAGCTGAATAACAGACAAAGTAGTCGCTCCCACTCCGCCCTGTTGGGGGTAGTTAAGCTCTGTATCACTCGGTGTGATCCCAAAGGTACTACTGCATGATGTATCATCAGCAGTGTTTAGCCTTGTCTTAGCTAAACGAAAACTTAGCTGTTTAGCCTTGTCGGAGGCTGTCAGCGATGTAAGAGCTACCAATTCACGGTTACCATTAACTCCTCTCCATCACGTATTGTAACAGATTGCCATTCCAGACTTTATCAATAAAGAGATACTTGCGAGTATGTCTAGCAATGAGCCACTAGTGGGCCGAAGCTAGTAAATCAGAAATTTAAATTCTTAAGTACTCTGTTTGGCCTATAAGCGGCGAGGTCTATACAATGACGAAATCGTAGCCCAGTTGGTATTGATCGTGCCTGCCGAGCGGTGGTCCGAGATCGATTCCCAACCTGGGCAGACATTTATGTGACAGATAATTATTTGTTCTCAGGTTATGGGTGTTTGTGATGTCTAATTAATTTGTGTTTGTCCATGCCACCTGGAACACAGTGGTGTTGTATCTTTATTTATTTATATGCTGAATGGCAAATAGTTCACGGTTACATTAAAATGATTCCTTCTTCTTTCCTTCTGTGCTATTTTAATCGTAATAATTTCAAGGTATTGTTTAACAAGTGACGCTATCTAATATATACTTAGCTCCATCGCGCCCTTCAAGAAGAGAGTAACTCGGCCGTTGACTTTATAGAAAACACTGAGTCATTGTGTTTTTCTGAATCATACTTGTACACTACATGGCGTTTGTATGTACGAGTTTATGCTTGTTTATATGTGTGCGTGATATTTCATTCATTTTGGAATCCAGTTAAATCAACTGAACTTCGGTACCACCTGTAAAATTAAATATTAAACATGTTGAAATATGTTGGTATGTCACATATTTATACTTACATGTGTTGTTTTTGTAATGTACCTTTTTTTGCGTTGTATCACTTTTCTTACACATCGGGGTTATCTAGATGAAATGCTTTAGTCTATAAAGAGGCCGTTTTTTTATGATTT
The DNA here is from genome assembly GCA_018251895.1 of Agathymus mariae mariae. NCBI lineage: Eukaryota > Metazoa > Arthropoda > Insecta > Lepidoptera > Hesperiidae > Agathymus > Agathymus mariae. Next base: position 4,856 of record DWPT01004821.1, on the reverse strand, counting down.
TTTGCATTTTTTTTGATAAGATAATTTAATGCTTGTTACCAATCCCACCTGATGGTAAGTGGTAATGAAGTCTAAGATGTTGAACGCACTAACTTATAATAGTGACCTATAATAGGGAACACCGACGCGGGCAAGTTATTCCAGTCCTTTGCGGTGCGGATACTGAATGAAGACGCAAACCGCGTCGTCCTGGCAGGTGGTACGTAGGAAGACAATATTTTTTGTAATTTGAAATTTTTACAAAATGTATATTTTTGTATAAATTTATTGTAAGCTACGTAAATTCAATAAATTTATTGTAAGCTATACCGTGCCACTGCTGAGCTCTAGTCTCCTATCATAATGAGAGGAGTTAATGCCATAGTTCGTCGTGCATGGAAATTGCAGATTGCTCAGTTTCATACACCTTTCAAAACATTATGGAGAGCACTCTAATGTGCACGTTTCCTCACGATGCCTATCCTCACTGAGGGATAATAACTTTGTCATTAGCACATAATTTGCTAAACTTCGTAACTGAGCCTCTCGTAGATTACCCATCTATCTCTACAACCCCCTACAACCACTAGGCTACCACTGTTTTAAATAAATATAATCAATTGCTAATACTGAAGTTTTTACACGTTAAAGCTTTATATATTAATTTTGACACACATAAGCAACAAGCGTGCATTGAATGATAAAATATTGAATTCCTAATTCTCATACTCGTAGATACCAGTAAACATCATAAACATTGGTGTACATTACCCGAGCGCTTGCCTTCGAGCCTTGAGAAACATTGGATCCCACTGGGTGCGGCTCTTTCCGTCAATATTTGCGTTATATTGCAACCTCGTTACGGATCTATCCATTATTATAGTATTACCTATTTTTTTAATTTGCTTTTGTATATACGCATGTATAAATGCATCGTGTTGGAGTTTATCGTAAATATAGTAATCGTAGCTTTTGTTTTTAATTTTTCATGGTGTCACTATATGCACCAACATGGTGATAGAAATTTGGGCGGTACATAGCTCAGACCATGTTCAAGTTGGATCTAACGTTATGTTCTTCTTTTGCGTTGCAGGAGCCACCACGGGCAGAGGGATATGACTTGGATTTAGTGAATGAGCCTCTTACACTTTACTAAGTGGGTATGGTGTATAAATTTTATGCTTTACGGGTTATATGGAAAAGAAATTATTCACCGTTTGTGTATTCTCTGTCTCCGGCCCCCAGCGATCGCTAACGGCCCATCCAAACCAAAGACTAGCGTTCTATACGGGATTTAATTTGTGATTTTTAAACGAAAGATTAAACACGCCGCTCGGTGGTTTGGGTCGAATTGGATTTTAAATTGAAATTCAAAGATTGCATCAAATGTTTTACATTACGTTACATTGCACAAGTTGGATGTAAGTGGAAAGTAAGCAATTGTAAATGTAGCCGCGACGGCGACGCTGTTGAAGTAACAATATCTGAAGGACCAGATGCTTCTGCAGATGAAATAACTACTTCTGCGTACTGGAATGGTAGATTTGTGAGGGACATTTTATTTATCTGTAATGTCATTTGATTGGTTACAGTCGGAACAGAAAACACCTGTAACTTAATAATTGTTATTTATTCATATGACAAATTCGTATGAATTTGTTTTAACTTGTAGATGTATATCTAGATTGCGTTCAACTGTAAGCGATTTAAGAAGCAAAGATGCGCTTCAAGCGCATGTTGAAAGACATAAATTTCATGTACGGCTCGAAATTTCACAGAATGGAAGGTCTGTGATTGCTGTTATCGTTAGATATAGATAAAGATAAGTCTGGGGTGTCCTAGGAGAGCAGTACGGATACAGCGGTTGTAAACTAGTGTCAAATGTCAGCGTCTAGCGTCAAAAAGCTTGTCTATTAAACCAAATAGTCTCAGTTTCCTAAAGAGTGGTGCTTGCCGCCGGAACCAAATAACGGTATATTGCATTACGGGCGTCAATACAGCATTAAATAGTTTAACGTTTTTTAACGTAACCTTGACCATAAAATAGTATGAAAAGTGCAAATTATTTTACTTTATGTTTCCTAGTATCATCTATAATCATACTTCAATGTATAAAGAAAAAACACGGCCGCTCATGGTAATATGGAGTTTTCTACAGATCATAACCGTTAAGACGTATTTTAAGTCCTTTGCTTTTACGGTTTTTTTAACGGCACCGTTATTTTAAAAAGCCGTGTAGCTTAAACCATCTGGTAAACGTTCTATTATCACCATCTTCACCAAAAATCTATATTAAAGCAAACTGACTCATTCTCTATGCTACCTCAATCATGAATAAAACCTAGTAAAGACTTGAAGCGATTATCATCGTCATCTCATATCATTACAATTCATAATTATTGCACTGTTGGGCTCGGCTCTCCTCTCACAACAAACAGGGTGGCCATAGTCCACCACGCAGGCCAAGTGGAAGTTAGCAGACTTGACACTTTTGGGAACATTATAGCAAATTCATAATAACACACATAATTCTTTGTAATACGCATATCGTTAGAAAAATTAGACTTACGAGCAAGATTTGAATTCGAGCTTCTCATACGAGAGATCAATGATATCTAAATAATATGAATAATATGTAATACGCCAAAGAAAAATGTTGTTGATTTATCCATTTACTTTGTACCGGTTGACTTTTATCGACAAATTACTTTTCTATTGGACGTCAAAGGTCGAGTAATAGATCGATCGGTCTATATATAGTCAGCTGGTGATATAACGATTAGTCAAATTATCGGAAAGGAAGGACAAATGAAACACATGTTGGTTAATAGATGAATTTGCAACTACTCGTGGAAAGTTGCGTTGGATTGCTGAATGGGAAAGTTTTTTTACTTATTATAAGACAGTGCTCGACTACCATCACAGGAATGGTAAGTGCGATGTAACCTTAGATAGTACAGTACATTGAATTTGAATGAGCCTTTTCATTCATGACTTGAATGATATGATAACATGTTACAGGTATATGTACATTGGTTCGTCTGTTTCACTCGTATCTTTTCTCAGGACATGAGGGTTTTCATAATATTTGGCTTAATGCTGGTTGGTACACTTCACGCATGTTACTGCGAAGTGGAAATAGTGTAGAACTCTCAGATTTCGTCGCTACGCTTGTCAAATGTGTCAACGAGTCAAATAATCAAATGATTAAAACACATATGGAATTATTTAAATTCGTTTCCAGTTTGCATATAACTAGAAAGGTTTTTATTTACATATCTATACTACTACACAAATCTGTTGAGATTTTCATGTATGTCACAAGATACCTCAAAAACGGCTTGACGGACATGATTGAAAATGACTATGTAGTGGAAACACGTGAATGCGCAAATGATAGGCTATATAATAACAATTTGTCTATATAAATCTGTAATGTTCATAAGAAACAGAAATTGTTATGATTGCAAAAATCCAAAATTAAAAAATTGTACATATGGAACACAGACAAGCAGATTGTACACGCAGATTTCGATCACTGACGCAGTTCATTACAAGTGAGTGCAGTATTTGAACCCGCCGTCGGAGACCAACGTTCTGACCACTTGTTCATCACTGGTATTTTTTTCTAAATTATATGTATGCATGCCAGAATAGATTCCCGATGTAGAGGTATGTGTGTGTGTCTTATTTCTTGTTGTTTTGTTTGTCTATACAGGCATAAAACACAAAGTTTGCTTTAAGTTTCCAAATTATGTCTAGTAGGTTAACAGAATTGATAATGATGAAAACATCCACGCGTAGTAAACTAAACATCATCACACTGATATCTCCTAACAGGTAATCTTAGAGTTTAAGCTGAGATTATTAAAATATTAGGTAAGAAATATTAATTTTCCCACAATACATTGTTACTTTAATCTTAATTATTATCAATTAATTATTAGTTCGGTTTATGATAAGTATTATAATTTTCATTTAAGAAACATTAAATCCAATGTGGAGATTTTTTTTCTACAGCAATGTAAAATACATATTATTTTATTCATATTTTATATTCAACGTTTTTATTTTTATAGACATTTATGATATAGCATACTCGATGAAAATATTCTTATGTACTTACTTTTGACTGTGTTCGACATAACTTTATGATCGACACGCTATCTTCATATGAATCTTCGCGTGTTTTTATGATACTATTTGTTAAAATTGAGAAATCACTAAATATTTATATGTATTTATTATTTATTATGTGTATTTACGACAAATAGCTAAACCGTTAATCGTATAATACAGAAGGATAATGTGAACGAATATTAGTGTATTGTGTAGATTTTTAATACCGTAAAAACCCAGAAATATGATTTAAACTTCAATTATTTTTACCATAAAAGGTTTTTTCTATTCTTAAATACATTTTATACTCATTGTGAACCCTGTTGACTATAAATAAGGAAATAGCGGTACATTTTTATATCATTAGCTGAGAAAGAAGTAAACAGGCATGATAAGTAATCTCCGCCACACCTTAATTCCGTAGTTACGGAATTTGGTGTTCTAAAGGCAGAACAGGCGTATTGTTCAAGAATTAAGGGGTCAACTTGCTTACTTTTGGGACTTCACTGATAATCGATAAATTAGTTGGCTCATCCGATGGGCCATTTGAATCAATAGGCCACTTGACCTAGCACCCCCCCCCCCCTTCTCAGGGGGGGGCCGCGTCTGATGACGCTTTAGAGGCCGCAGGGCCAAAAGCAACCCCGGGTGGTGTTTAATGGGTAGGCCCCTAGGATTATCGGGAGTCCCACATCACCGTCACATCATCATCAGCCGGCTGCGCTGGTATGCATGAGCATTCACCACCCCCCCCCCGC
>DWPT01004820.1:0-12835 GCA_018251895.1 Agathymus mariae mariae | reverse complement strand
GCATCCTGGTGTGGGGATGAGTATCGCAATGTCTTTTTTAATGATTTTATGGTCTTTGATAGTCTATGGTGCGTAACTATAATGTAATAAGGCAGATAAAACTATTATCAAGTTGAAGCTGCAAGACTCGAGGCATTTTGATGTTACTCTATGCATGGAATGTCACGAAACAAATATGTGTTTTTATACACATTATTGTATACATATGTAACTAAACAGTTTAATTGTATAAATACTCTAGCATCCTCTGTACATCTTTTAAAGAGATCAACATTTCTGGGCCGTTGCGGAGTTTTAATAGGTAGAATTTTACGTAAAACGGTAATTCTCAAACCAATGCAAAATAACTTTAAAATAAATTTTGAAAATATAGTCGTTAATAAAAATTAAAAGCAAAGAGAAAAGCTACCGGATTGTGTGCAAGATGATATAAATAATATAGGTAAGACTAGAGTGACAGTTGAGTTAAATAGATAACATTTAATTTAACAGCAGTAATAGCTGGTATGGTGACAAAATAACATTTGACAGACACACACTTAATATTGATTGTAAAAAAATCATCGCAAATTTTTATGAAAGTAGTTGTGAGAACTTAGTTATTTGTAACATTTCTATTCTATATTTTGCTTTTTCTATAAATTATACTAACGACCGGTTACCGCTTTCGCATCCCGGATTTGTATAAGTAATGTAAAAAATGATAATATTTTACGTTGAAATAAGTATTTAAATGTATATTACATTATGTCCTTTAAATTAGCTTTTCTATATTTTAAATCATGTTTATCGCAATATTAATATAGAGCTTACAATTCTCTAAAATAGAGGCGGCGTTAATAATAATTTATATGAGTTAATATAATTATGTTACATAAATAAGCTTAAAAGTCGTCATTATAGATTGTATAAAACAAAACAAAATCACTATTACTGTCTGGTTTTCCGTGCACTTGTTTTAAATTTTAATAATTTCGAAAATGCAGTAAGTAGATTAAGAAGAGGTTCACACAGTTATTAAAATAAAGCCAGAAATGTATAAGAATATTTCACCAACATTATTTTAAAAAATCCAATGTCCACCAACATAGAACACGTAACATCTAGTATAAAAAATTTAATGATTTCTAAAACAAGTCTGTATCTACCACAAAGCCGCCTTTAGTCGTTGATTGAATTTCCCGAACCAATCTCGTGGTCAACAGTCCAGCGTTAACTGTTACGACCGTTTCTATTGTTTGTTTTCAGAATGAAGAGCCATGTTTTGGATAAAACTAGTTCCCGGATTTAATTATACATCCGCTCATGTTCTGAAAGTAGGTCATATAACGTATTTTACGTAAACCCGAGAGATATAAATTTTCAAAATTAAACGAGATAATTCCTTGAGATACACATTTGTAGATCAATTCCTTAAACTAGAATATTAAGGTTAATCATTGTTTTAAATTAAAAAAAAAACACTCAGCAACCGAGCGCGCATTGCCTAGCAACTATCATTAGTTACTAGACAAGAAGTGTAAGATAAAGACTCATCATTAAAATATTAGTCTTGCTGTTAACTACCCGCAACAAATGATTTAATAGAAATCATTGGGAATTATTTGCGGTGACCTCCCTGGTCTCACTTCGTATAAAGGATTGTATGCTAAAACCCTAGTACTAGTAAGTCAGTCGTCTATGAACCAAGATACACGAGCTGTTACCTCTCAACCAATATAAAACCTTGTGACATTAACAGTACCTCCATGAAATACTTACGATTCGACCACATTCGATCCGTAAGAAAAGCCCGCCAACATACCCATTGACATATGTCAGTAAGATCATCAAAAACTGTCAGTGCTTCATTCGCTATCACATGACAAAGGGTCAAAGGTAGCCAATTGAGTGCCTGAACCGTATTTCTTGTAATACGTTTTAATACAGTGTATCAAGATCGCTATAGATTAATTAAGAGCATTAAGGAGCAGCGTGTGACATGTCAAATATAACTGTTCGAATAAATGACAACAGATTATTAATGAGTCAAGTCGAATAGTTACATTAACCATAATAAAAGTTTACACACTCACACCCTGCATTACAATTTCCTGTGTTGCAGGTGGTATGGACACACGTAAACTAGATATCACAAACACCCAGGACCCGAGAATAAATCATTACCCGTCATATGATTGTCTGTCACGACCGGGAATCGAATCATTAAAGTAAGGTCATTGTCTACTGAACTACGGGGTTCTTAAATGTTACTATTTATTATGATATTTATAATACTAAGCAATGCAATAATATTCCTGCGACATCACCATGCGTCTTATTTGTGGGATTACAAAATCAATACGATGTTTTATCTAATTTATTTTTATACAATACTAGTATCCTACCCTGGCATCGTTTCGGAAATCTTGAATTTTACGTGCTCAAATAGCAATCAAACCTTAAGTTCTATCAAGGGTTTTATAAAATATTCCTAATGTCGTATATCTTCTGTCTCGTGAATTAGTCTTTCTAGGTAAATACCATATAAAAATCCGTGCCATATATTTTTTTATTATCGCATGTAGACCGTGAGACGGAAATTTTACTTTATATTACATAGCCTATAACTATCTGGAATAATGAACATCCCAAATAGTACAATAATTTCTCAAAAAGGTGCCGTGGTCGCGGAGATTACTTTCCGCACATGTAAGAACTCACACGAAACTCCCTTTTTCCTTGTATTAACAATATAGATTTGTTTATATTTCCTCGCATTTGTGACAAAAAAATATGTTTACCGCGGCAAGTAACCAATAACACCCTGGAACTGAAAGCTTCCTAGTTCGCTTCGCTCGTTCTTGCCGCTCATATGGGATGTAATGTTGAATAGTCAGAATTAGACATTCACTCATTTCTTCTCGATGACGCGTCGGTAAATCCCTGAGCGTTAGCGTATTTCAGTTTGAAACAAATTATTTTATATAATGCTCTCGAACTAATCTCTTCAAACAGCTTTTTGTGGGAGCCTTTCCAAACTATCCACATAACTTTGCAACAGTATTATGTAAAAATCTTTTGACCGCATAATAATTGTGAAATTCTATGTCATCTAATTATCTTTTTAAATTTGACAGTTAACGGGCCATCAAAAGTTTGTTTTATTGAGTAGCTCACTCACAAACTCATAACTCTTTGTATTACAGTGTAGTTTTATTGCTGTGATGAAATCACACTTATGGTTTTTTTTTTTATATCGAGGAACATTCTTTGAAACATTCTTTATAATCACTCATGTAAACTGCGTAATTTTTGTTGTATTAAAAAGTTGACGTAATAATTAAAAGGCGATTCTGCAGCTACCTCGAATAGCAACACATTGGCAAAGCCGCTGATGATTTGATAATGATGTTTGATCATTGATTGAATGCTACCTATATTTATATGGCTCTATATTTGTAAACCGATTGATAGTGTTATCGCCGTATGATATAAGAAGGCCCAGTGCCGGCATTGTGGTGTCAACGAGGATTCCGCACAGCACACGCTGCAATACTGCCCAGTATGGGACTCTCAGCGACGGAACCTTGTCGAGAAAGTGGATCCGGATCTCTCCGCGGCGGCCATCGTCGGGACGATGGTTCAGCACAGAGAAGCCTGGGACGGCATGATCACCTTCTGCAACGACGTAATCATCAAGAGCAGAGCCCGGCGGGGCACGCGCTCAGAACTTCGCTTACGTTCCGTTGGAGATCCCGGAGTCCTGTACATAGCGCAGAGGAAGGCCACCGGGGGAGGGATTTAGAATTAACGAAGTAAACATGACCTAATTATAAAATGACTGATAAAAACGATTAATATTTTCTTCGGGTCCAGCACTAAGTAAACTTAATAACATATGTTTCCCGAAGTGAAGCAAAGGCGACTCAAATAGGTTCGAAGCTTTCGAGCGAATCCGACTCGAGCACAACGTGATTAAACCGTTAGGTACTATTAGGTATATGTAACTAGTTACTTATCACATAATTTAAAACAATTATCGTTTTCAATAAAATTTTATTCAAAACGTACTACATAATTTGCTTAACAATGTTCACGCGGATAGCTCCGGGCCTACAGATTTATTAACAAACAGACACCCATTTCTAGACGCATTCTAGCACAAGAACGGCGAGCGGTTCTCGCTATACTAGAATAGATGCACTCGTTTCACCGCGTCTCACCGCTGGCCGAATGCACCAGTGCATCGAACATTCAATTTTGGGTGTTAATGAACCAATACTTAACGTTAAAAATCCATTAAAGTCCTAAGTTTCATTACAGCTTCAAATTAAATTAGCTTTTTCTAAGTTACTGACTTTTACCATGGTACTTCGCTATTTACCATCATATTTGAGTATAGTTAAGAAGTGATTTATAATAAGCAAAAAATAGTGCAATGAGGAATAGATTTTTTATGTTACATGTTATCCCAATGGTGGGCACGGGTCGCCTCCCGCAGAAAGAAGGGTTAAGTCCATAGTACACAATGCCAGCGAAGTGAGAATAGGCAGACTTCACACAATATTCAAATGAAATGAAATGAATGAAGAACTTTTTAATTTGTAATACTCAAATAATTAGAAAATTTTAGGAGCGAGCAGAATTCGCACTCGCGACTATCGTACAGGAGACCGTCATTAAAACCACTAAACCATCACTGCTTATTTATGACAGTCTTTTTTGTTTAGCTGGCTGTTAAAAGTGAACACTGTTTATGGACAACATCATCACCACCCAGAGTTGTCACCGACAAGGTCACCCGAGAAGCCATGAAGTGTGTTCTTAACTAAGTCTCCCAATAACCGAAGTACGTTAAAAAGATTTCACTTAAATAGTCGCCAAGGTATTTTTAACGTTCTAAAGTCGGTTGACAACACCTTAAGATCTAAAACAAGTAAGTTATTGAGCAGGATGCACTACGACCAAGATTACCTTATACTCAAAGGTCAATGAGCTCGGTACATCTCACATAATAGATTAACAGGTGAGTACTTCGCAAATTCATATGATTTCAAACTAGTATCATTACGAACATTGTATATTGCAATTGTAACAGGTACAATTTATTTCGGTTATCAAAACATGCTGAGAATTTACCGTTGACGTAGTACCTAATATGAAATTTGACAAGAAGCACGAACTCGGAACATAACTAGCACCTCCCCCGTCCCTCCTCCGCGAGTAACGGTAACTCTACAGTCGAATACTAACTCATGAATTTGATTGCAGAATAAAGTTACACCCAATATTTTACCTCCTAAGCTTAGGAATGGAAGTTTCAGATTGTTTTTTATTTATAATTATTCTTTCTTACAATATAAAATTATATGATATCTAAATTTTAAGTTTCTAGTTAAAACCGTTGTATCTGGACGTTAATAAATCGGTCCAAAAGAACATAAGTTTCATATACTCACATAAAATTTATACGGAACACTCACAGAACGAGGGCGACTACTGTTTTTTTTCTGAGAGCGAAATTAAAAGCCTAAACAAACTTTTTTTTTACCATAAATGCTCAGTTACAAATTAAAGGTAGGTAGTGATATCGCGAGTTGGAAGTCAGTGCCCATTATTGCTGTTTTGAACTAACTTGCGCTAAAGTTTTCACAAAGGACGCGGCTGCAAAGTTGAAAAGTGACTCTACCCTGGGGCTTTCTGTTAATTTTCCTGAAAGTTTTGGTTTTATGACAAGTTGTGATATTTTTTGTTTTATGAAATATCTTTTAATTTCGTACAATTCTTAATGTTGCTGTGATATTCTAGACCGCCCCAATACGGCCAAATATTGATAAATACTTCGTTTATTATGCATACATATATGTAATATTAAGTAGTACACTGCCCTCGCTTCGCTCCAAAAAAACTACCTTACGCTTAGAAATAGCATCTGTATCGTTACAGGACTAGGTTTTTCACGCTCTGTGAATTAGATACACATATATTAATTCATAACTTTTTTATTTATGGACGGATTGAAATGAACTGTAAATATTAAGTGACGCTTATGCAATTCATTAATGAAAACCGCAACGAAATCGGATAAACCGTTTCTGAGATTAACGCGAACAAACGCACAGACAAGCAGACATAAATTCTGACAACTATCATTTGGATTCTATTGCCCCTATAATAAATGACCCTAATAGTAGTTTTTCTCATATATTCTTAATGTACACAAAGCAATGAGAATTTAATTATACATAGATAAATAAAAACATCCTAAACAGTTCATTTAAAAAGATTTTTTTTTAAAAAGTCAATTTCATTGCGAAAAGTCCCAACCAGTCTAAACTATATAAATAAGATATATGTAGGTTAAGCGACTAAAAAACTTATAAAATGGAATTATTTCGCGCTCCCGTTGGAATTTATTTATATCTTGGTAAAAATAAATGTGGAGCGGACTCAGGTGACGATATTTTTCTTATACAAACAATTCACACTTACGTTGTAGTACTAAAATATTCTAGGGATGTAATTAAAAAACCTACGTACAGTATCTAGGACAATGACTTAAAGTGTACACACAAACACAATATGTATACGCACCCTGCATTGCATTTACAACAGCAGTTAACCTGTTAATATATTGATAAGGTTATTAAGCAACGGATATGACGTAGGATTCAAAACATAGATGAGTTTTGTTGACTGACAATGAAAATTTTGCATTCTGCCAAAAAAATTTTGCATTCTGCCAAATCTCTTTTAATTCCTCGTATGTTTGGATAGTCGTCAGAAAACAATGGCTCCCAATCTACAACAATATTTTGTTATATGCTAGCTGTGTATAACGATTTTAAGCTTTAATAGGTAGAATCTTCGTACAGCTCGCTACACCATAGCTAAAGAGGAGGCCTGGAGCTCAACTATATGATGTCCGTTACCCAAGATGACTATTCTGAACATCTCTGAATTTTACCAATCGTAATCTATTTTTTTATGTCAATAATCGTCAAACGAGCAGATGGGCCATCTGATGGTAAGTGGACACTGTTGCCCATACAATTCAGTAACATCAAAAGCATCACTGGTGTTACCCGCATTATCACTGGCTCTTCGACACTGCGACCAACACACATAAAACATTTCACAGTCGACTTTATAATTATTTTTTCTGTACCTACTCTTTTTCAATAAAATTCAGTCAAGCGAGATTCGGGTGCGTTATAATAAACCAGAAACATTACTGTAACGAGCTCCACAAAGGGTGTTTTAATTTCACATCGTAATTTTGTAAGACAATGTTTGGTAAACATTCGTTACAGCGAGATACAAGGTCGTATATTTTATGTGTTCCCTGGTCTATTCGTATTGAATTTTCTTAAGACGAAATTCTTCTTGACACTGTCCGTTATTAGACAATTTAAGAATCATACTGAAAATATGCATGTAAACATATAAAGCTCTCATAATCTGAGGGCTGATCGTAAGTAAGCGTTCCAGTTAAAATCGGGCGCGGTCGGTGACAAAATTCCACAGTTCAATGCTTTGGAGACTATGCTAAGAAATTAGATCTAGATATTATTAAATATTTATTATTAATGTTACGCGTCAGGATCTCAGGATACGTAGGTTCGTGAGAATGACAATCGTTCCGCAGAGACTATTTGCTCTTCAATTATCGCAGTGCACTCGTAGATCGTAGGTATTTCACTTCGTAAGGAAAGAATTCTCGGCTTTCGATTTCAGTATTCGAATACTCCGCGGGCGATAATGCCCGCTATCTCGATGTCCTATCGATTTCCGGGATCAATATAAAATAATAAACTATAAGCCTAGTGGCCGCGCCGTATAGTAGAACTATTAAAATGTAAATGTCACGGAAAATAACCTAGAATATGCGACCGCAGATTTTAGACAGTAAATATATATGAACATAAGGAAACTGAAGAGGGTGATATTCTTAAAAAAATAAAGCTAGGAACAAGGAAGTCATATCACTGGCCTGTGGGAACTATGATGCTCATTACATTGATTTTTCAATTATGAAAAAATCTTTGTTACTGCGGATTTCTGTAGAATAAGAAACTCGAAATAATGGTTCTTTATTGAAACGTGTTCAAGGTGAATTATACACTCCTTGTAGGATTTTATTTTATACTCGCTTGTATAAATTTGGAGAGCGGTGTAGTGTACAAAGAGAATTAAATTTTATTTAACATCAACTTTTTAGCAAGCCCATCGTACAGCAGAATTACTGAAACAAAAAAAAACATACATTCTCAATATATTTGAGTCATCGAGAAAATAGTACCATAAAAAAGTTAACAAAAATTTTATAGACTTCTCCGACGAAATCCTAACTACCGCAGTTTTAAATGTATTTTAGTTGAAATGAGTTTGAATTGAAGAGAATTTAACACCAAAACATCTTATGGAAACCAATTGAAAAGATTATTGGTAATGATGAGAAGACAATAGAAGAAGTTACCGTAGAATGACACGGTATCGTTGGAACCTCCGACATCAAAGATACGACTTAATGAACGTGTGGCGCTTAAAACGTAAGGCGTTAATATAAAACATAATCAGTTTCAAATAGCATAAGAGCAACGCGATTATGGTGATGAACATCCTTGATTATGAACATAAAATCGACAAGCTTTTGTGTAACACAACGATTAAGAAAGAAGTAAATTACGATCCTGTAGGATCACACGTCAAACATTAAAAATAATTAAGGAATATTACTATACTACTGCTGGGTACGACACTTGTAAATATTTAGTACTATTTCGCATAGTGCAATCATCAGAGCTCTTTGATCTACCCAAGTTTAGAAACTAAATGTTCTATTAAGGTCTACCGTCAGCGAAATTGTCTTTCCAACCTTTGAATAAGCATGTGCAACCAAGGCATTACAGTCACTGGTAGTAAAAACAACATCACATGATAAGACTTCTCGTCATTTCGTAAGTATTATGCAAGATGCTAGGCTTGGGGAGAATGAAACAATTGTAGCTAGTATATTTTCCTTAAAATGACGATGAGGCAATGGGCAGCCACGCCCGACGCATTTGTAAAAGCAGATATAATTATGGATGGCATACTCTATGAAGAATATTGTCACTATCAGAACTGAATAGCGTTCGTTTCTGGGGCTTGGAGTTCGTTTTTACAATAAGGTTCCAAAGTTGATACGTGTTAAAATACAATACATAGGTAAAGTATATTATAGTATAGATGATTATATTAATGACACATACGCCTGGAAATAACAGTGTCGAAACCCGTTGCGTACAGTTTTAAACTTTTGTAATTACCATGTGTTGCTTTAAAAGATGTGCCGAGGAGTTTCACTCAATGTTTCTTCTCCTCAATACTAAAGCACCTTTTGGAAACGGTAGTAGAAGCACAAAAAGACGTGCGTAAGTATATTTACAGAATATCTGCATGATTCAATGAATTTGAACTTTCAAAATAAGTTTGATACAAAATGGGTAAAAATAAATATGACTGTATTGGTAATGCACTCAAGCACTCGACTTTATTTATGCAGTTGAAGAATTTATTTTATCAGCTGAATTCAGCTTATCCAGAGTAATGTAATTCGAAGCAATGTTTACATTATAAAATTAACAGGACCGAACTGAACATTCTGTTACTCATAAATATAAATAATAATAATCATAAAGAATATCCGTACATATGTTTGTTGTTAATCAACATAATCTTTACAATATGTTTATTCTCATATATTATTTTGACTTTTTCATCACTGTTACCTTCGGCCTGAAATACAGTGTACACAAATTAAATGAAATCCAACTTACGCTGTTTCTTACAGTAGATAGATGTTAATTTATTCTAGTTATTGAATTGACTTGTATCTCTAATGGCAAAGAGGACAGCACTGATCAAAGGATATTAAAGTATTTCGGTTAGGGTGAAACTCAGTTACATACCGCGATGATTATGAAACATTTATCTATTTTCAATGCATCTTCCTTGAGATCAATTCTCAATTTACATGCTGAACACAAATAAAAAGAATTTGACAGATTGAACACAGGCAAATTATTGACGGATTGAAAACAGATAAATAATAATTAAACATTGATTTTCTCAATCCAGTAGATACTGCTCTGATGCTAGTCTATTAGCGTCTGTATGTGCGTGTGTGTGTGTGCGTGTGCGCGTGTACGTGCTCGTGTGCATGTATGTGTCTGTATTATCATCTTAATGGTGCAGGATCATATTAATACTAATGTTCTGTTGAGATAATATGTTTTATGGTGAAATAACCGTTTCTTTATCATAACAGATAACATATTCACATTTTTATGCACAACGAAGTTTCTGACATACATTTTTAGTTACTAGAGGTAAATAGTGATCACAAAATGTAAACAGACGTGGTGAACATATATTTACGCATAAATTATACGTTTTGAAATGTATCAGATGAATCTGGGCGGCGTTATAATTTATCACAGAAGATTTTTCTGCTAGTACACGTCTAAAACCATTCCGATAGTCAGCTTCTAAGACATTTAAAAAAAATTTGGTTACTAAGTTACGTCTAGACATTGATTAACACGATCAATATGGCATGTTGTTTTTTATGTCAATAGCTGACGTCAACTAATTATCAAGATGACCAGGTATGTAATGGAAAATGGCCAATAGCGACCAAATATTCTTCACACTAAATTCACCCACCGACACGATTATGACCAAAAAAAGAAAGAAGATACTCGCTTTATACCTGAATCTTTAACACTTTAGACGCATTAAAACATGTCATGATTGACTCTATAAGGAGCAGCATCTTGTAGTACAGTCTGTGCCTCCTCAATTCCCAACAGAGACCAGCAGTGAAGCGGTAATATACTGAAGCCTGCCAACTCACATTTCAACCGAAATTTCTATAACAAAATACGAGAACGCGGAATCAAAACCTCGCATACTCGATGACCCGAATACAAATGTTTTTAGCACATTACATCATTAACGTCTGTTTTGACTTGAGCCGTACACAGTACGTTGTTTATAAACTGGTACCTCAAATAAACTGGTCGCGAATTAGTATACAGTGCAACCAATCACAATTGAACTGGTAAAATGAGAACAGTTCAACATTTCAATAAACACTCATGTTTATCGATTATTAAAATTAAGTTATAAAATTAATAGGTTAGGAATACGCCTAGTACTGACCAAATCACCTTCGACAGTCAACAAACAAATCAGATCTGAAATTAAAGCCTATTCTAACGTAAACTGATCCATCATTATGTATTAAATATCCATAATTCAAAGATATTTGCGGGTCTACAGTGACCCATCAATCGTGAGTCAAAGCCAATTTCCTCTGCACATAAAATATATCCGAGATAAATGATGAAATGATTTGACATGATAGAACACATTAACAAGAGCAAAATATTTCACGGACAAGAGTATCATTTTATATATATCATTAAATGATTTTGCTTCAATTTGAATAACTGCCTACTTTTGCGCAATATGAAGACTTAACAAGTGTGCTTATAAGTCCAACATAATACGCAAAATTAAAAATATTCTTAGTTTCCTGCTAATATTTTATGTTTAATACTGATCTAAACTTTGTTATGATAAATTATTGACATATTAAATCATTAAAATCTTAATGATAAATCAAAATTGCGAAATTATTTTATTGTATACATTTGTTCCATTTTTAACTATACATATTTGTCCTATGATTTCATTAAACTCAATTTAATATCAATAATATGATAAAAAAAATATTAATGTGTGTAAAACTTATATTTTTATTTAGATTATTTAGACAGCTACATTGATAAGTTTTATGTATCTGTTTCAGATAATATATAAACTACAGTATAAGATAATATGTATCGCATATACTAAATATTGTAATATTCAGTTGCAAAACCTTTTCAGGTTAAAAAGAAACGGCGTAAAACAGCTGCAAGTTACAAAAATCTAAAGAAAATTATAAATGCATGGACTACGTTGAAATAACACTTAAAATATACAAAAAATTGTGTACATCTCTAAATACTTTCATTATAAAGAACATAGCTCACCCAATAGACACCGCAGGTCATACAGTAAGAACAAAAGAAACTTTATTGAAGGTTTTATCATTTTTTTAATGATTTACTTCTAATCTGTGCTGCAGATTTATACAAATACGTTAATAATATAAACGCCCATGTATTTACTTTGACTATTTGTCTCTCGGCAATCTTTGAAATTCCGTATAGGGCAATACCATGACAATCAAAACAAGAATGACGAAGAAAAACGAAGATTATCGAAATCCATTGAGACTTTAGTACTGGAGTGAATATTAGAGTTTCTTATTATTTCTTTGACATTAATTGCTAAACAAACATTTCTATCTATATCAGTATTTATAATATTTTGCGTGTCCGCTAAAATACCTATCCTTTACATCTACCTTATTGCGGGAATTTGATAGACGTATGAAAACTAAATTGGTTGCACTTACGTGATTTATATAAAGGCCAAAAGATTGTACAATCAAATCTTAATTTTTTGAGCCTAAAAAATATAAATAAGAAAATATCCAACATGTCATGATTTAAACAACAAAATATTTTCCGTTCATTCATTTTCGCACACGTGAGCTCATACGAAAACATATTATAGACTAGTAGAATTACTGTACATAGTTAAATAGTTTTAAGTGAATAATAAATTACATAAATATTGTGTTTAATTAATAAATTGAACACTTTTATATACAGCAATAATAAACTCTCCTATCAAACTAGTTTTTACAATTTTACAAACAAACATCTGACTTTTGCTAACATCGTTATTGTTT
>DWPT01004819.1:0-12836 GCA_018251895.1 Agathymus mariae mariae | reverse complement strand
AATAATTATTTTCTAGTTTTTAGTTTGATTGGCAATAAAAGCGTGTTTTTTTAGTTTTTTTAAACTATAATTTATTTCATAATATTTGCTTGTTTATTTTTAGTGAATATATAAAATTTAAGTAGTGTTTGTGATACCGTTCTTTTATAAGCATAGGTTTGTTATAGTTATTTATTCACTGTAAGCATACCGTGTACATGCTTGTTTTGTTTTACAAATCCTGAATTATCTGTTTTCATTATTTGTACAATGACTATAATTGTTTTCACGTCGTGATTCTTGCTACATATGTACTCGAAGTTATGTATCTGAATGACAAAAGTAACTAAACTTACAAAAATATTACGTGTACACATTTGCCCCTACAAGCTGTACGCTTTGCACAAATATGATAGGAGATATCGGGTTTTTGATACCGTGTGACATGACGCGCGTATACTTCCAATTTTTTCACATGACAACGTTGTTCGTGACAATATCTCAACCATTGCCAGCCATACAGCCAACCCAATTTTTTGACGACTTCAAAAAATAAAAATACATGTTCGAGGCGTTTATTTTTTATGTCATTTCACTGATATATAAAATATTTCTATTTCGATTTGATTGTTTAAATTCTTAGTATGTACTTCAATTGCTACTGGTAGTTGATATCGGGCAGAATTATATTAAAATGAAAATGTTAACATTCACTAATGTTATGAAATAATAACAAGTGTTATTACCACAGATAATTACCACAAAAATCGTAACAGTACTTGTATGAATAATGTTGTATAGTGTCAGAATTGTGTAAGTAAATAAATAATATAATAGGTCATGTATCCGTATAGAAGCTCTGTGTAATGTAAATTAGTAAGAAATTTTAAATATACAGTAATATACAGTACAGAGAGATCATTACAACAAAACTATTATTCCACTCCTCAGTAACGTCATTTAGGTTTGTGATCAAAAACATATAATAAAACATTGTACCAATTTCTTATTATTTACAAAATATACGTATTGCATAATAAAAATATAACATTCCATAAAAACGTGTAACGCACGCCATGGATAATAATTCATTAAAATCACTATTACTACTAATGTGATTTGATATGATACGTGACGTTAGTTAACGAGATTTATTACGGCTGTTACATTTTTTCTCTCCGCAACATACATCGTGGTATCTTTGTATTCACAAAACAAAAATACGTTGTTAGACTATAGTAATAAGTCCCTATTGAACAATACGATTGTGAAGTTAATTTAATAATTTTCAATAAGTGAAAGCAATTTAATTATCTAACTGTTATTTAACGAATGAAACCGACTATCATATATTTGACTGCGACAGAAATGGGAAAATAAAATTCCACTTAAAATTCAATTTGAAAGGTAGACTCTATGTAGTAAATTAACAATTCCAGTTTTCCATATTTGCAGCGAAATGAGAATGACGTTTCGAGTTTCCCCTTCAGTAATTAAGTTACCTTATTAAATAATGAAAATTGTTCAATTTGAAAATGTCATGTTATCATAATTTATCAAATTAAGCAACTTGATAATTTTGCAAGTCTATCTTCATAGAATTTAAAAATTTCGAATAATAATCATGAACTCACAACTTTATTTTACATCAATTAGATACGTTACCTAAGTTAAAATAGATTTTAATACAAAAACATAATGTTATTTACAGTAATGTAATAGACAAAAGAAGTTCAGATTTTACGAGAATTTTCATTAATTGATTGTTAATACCACTTTGTTTAAACGTACTTGTATACTTGTGTATTTATTAAATAACGGATCATATGCTGGAGCAACGTGGCCAAAAAGCCATGTACGTCATTAACTGTGAATTTAAATAAACAAGCTATTTGTATGTTACAGTTTAATGCCCTCTTAACAGAAGGTGTTCAAATAAATCAAATAAATTTTTACTTAAAATTGATGTCAATGAACCATGTTTGGCATCCCTTTAAAAACATGGATATATTTTTTAGGCAATTTCTCTATCTATTGTATAAGAATTATCCGTAATAAAAAAAATGCATTTTACAAATGCGAAACCTCCTGTCCAAGGCTATATTTGTTAAGACCGCACTTTTTAATAATACGTGATATTTCTCATATTATAATAATAATTATATTTTAGTAGATAATATATAACTCCTAAAAAGTCCTAAATTCCATCTCTGCTTTATTTATGTATATTCCAAAAATACGTAAGTACTGACTAAATATTAAATAGGTATGAGATCTATATTCTCAAGATCTAATTAGATTTCTTGTTTTAGTGATATACTCCAAACATTTTCATTTAATTTTAGCCTGAACGTTTATACTACCTGGCCTCGCAGATTTTCTTTTGTATTATCATATTTAACTATTATTATGTATCCTATTTATACATAAAATACTCGTAAATAATGTAAATATAACACTAACTGTCGAATAATATCGAACATCCTGTATAAAAAATCGATATATTTTGTTGAAATATTTATAAAACCAGGTATTGTCCTGGGCGTCGGCTGTGGCTTGGTACGTGAAGCGGCTGGACTAGTACTGGGGGCCTACTTCAGACGACGCAGGCAATTCGTGGAGCTCGTTGCACACGCCGGGGGCGGTGTGGGCATCGCACTTTTCAGTGTTGCATACAAGGAAGCGGTTGGGTGAGAACTAATCTAAGATCAAGGCGTATATTTCATGGGTATGGAAGATGTAGCTGCTTTTCGTGTAACAAACGTTTATAGAAATATATTTAGAAAAGGGGCTTTCCATTTCTACAAAGGTAGAAATGTATATAAGATCGGCTAGTAAAAACTGTTGCTCTATTTGAGACTGGATCGATCGATCGGGAGCTGGATTGATCGGGATCGATTAAAAACTTATTGATAAACACGTAACATACTATATAATTCATTCCCAATACCTTCACAAAAAAAAAAAATTCATGTGTAAGTACGAAATAACAATTGTTATAAATAAGGACTTGATCTTTACGTTGTCACATTACTTGGAAAAAAATTAATAGCAGGACTACGACAAAATGTTTATTTATTTAGTTGGTAACAAGCATATAGCAGGCTGGCCAGCGGCAACTCCTGCAATGTATACCAACAGTGGCCGAAAAGCGTCAGCTCTTTTATACGCGGATTATCCAACGAAGCCTCTCATTGTATGAATTAAGTGGAATAATCTCCGACTATTTTCTCAGACTGTCTCTCTGAATTATTTTTGTAGGTTCTATTCATACTAGTAGAATTTTAAAACCTACTTTTGTACAAAAACATTGTTTTTTATTGTTAAGTATTATTTTCATATTTCACGGCCTTTAATAAAACAACGCAATATTATAAAAACTTTAGTTCCATTAATAAAGTCTTAAACTTGTTTGAATTAAGAAAACGACAATATAAATATGTCATGCGTTGTTAATAAAGTTAATAATGCGTTGTTATTAAAGTTAATAATGCGTTGTTATTAAAGTATAACTATAATGAAAAGGAACAACAAAAATAATGTATTACAAGAAATTTACTTGTTATTAATGATTATAATTGCATTTTCGATGTTCCAATTGCATTAACGAAGCTAAAATACCACCTGTATATTATTCATTGTTCTTTACGCGATATAGTATTCAACGTGGAGTTAATGCTAAAACCATTTTCTGCCAGTCAACCTTTGCGTAAAACAGATATCAACGAAGGCGGTATAAAAAAATATTATGTGTTATGTATAAACATTAAATAGAAATTCACGATTATTGAATATATAGCTAAAAATAAAATAAAAATAATGTGAAGACAGGTTACGTGTTGATTGTATAAAGTATATGGCAGTGTGAAATAATAGTAAAAACAACATGCTATGCTCATCTAATTGGCAAAGACTTGATTTACGAAGTGTGATATGACTCGCTTTTTGAAGGATCGTCTGCTACTGATTTTTCTAAGATCTACTGGAAGACTAAATTGAAGAATGGATCCGCAAAAGGCTGATTAAAATACTTTTTCTAATTGGTATAATAATCACTTCTAGTATTAGTAACCATGAATTTTTACTCTTAATTCTTTTGCAGTAAGCTTGGTTGGCGATTAGGTCTACAAGCCATAACGGGAATATTGGTATTGGCATTCTTTTTAAGTGCCGTTTACCGAAGTGCCTCGCTATACCATCCTCAACGCCGTGCTATATTGCACTTAAAAAACCAGCGACGGAAAGTGAGTAACTCTTAACGATCCTTTACTCTCTCGCTGCTGGGCTCATGGTTCCATTCACAAATACAGGAGTAAAGGGCCATAGTCAACTAGACCGGCCAATTGCACATCTTTTTAAATGTACTAATAACTCTCACGTCGGTAGCCCTCTTAACTTCATTCAAACTTTGGTCTGTCTCGTGAAAGATTGACAGACGTTCTAATCACTAAGCTTTCAATACAGGTCAGTTAATAATACATTTCAATTCCTTTGATTCCCTATTATTTCTTCTTGACGCTGTTCATTGATGAAACTATGACATTTCTTTACTTAAAGTAACCTGAAGATTGGTGACGGTCACATTTTCTACAAGAGCATACTCTTTTCATTCATTACTAGTGGCCCGCCCCGACTACATTCAGGTTGACAATTATATATACCTACAAGATATATAGCCTATGTCTATTCGGAATATGTACCTATCAAACGATAAAATATATTTTTAAAAAGGTTCTGTGGTCCCAGAGATTTCCCTCCGGTAATACACAAACTCACAAAATTCGCACTCTCCCTATAATTGAGTACAGGTAATAGAATAAAAATAAAAACTACAAAGGGAAAGTGTCCAATAAAAGACATTGCAAAGTTCATGATGTAAATGGTTGTGATAACTTCTGTTATTATTCAACAAATGAAATATATTTAAACCTTACTCAATCCTTATAATTATTCAATTATCTTACGAAGCTGAGCGGTGTTTAAATATTTTATCGGTGAATAACAAAACTTAAGTTTACTATGAAATATATTTAAACCATCCTTTCGTGGTTCCTTTTAAAATTCAGAATTAACGTGCACCTCAATTGAGCCCACCAACTCGCAGCTGACAATTCATCTTTGCAGGTAAAAGAGAAGAAAGGCCTAAAAAGACCCCCGCTCATTGATTTAAGCCCTCTCCAGTGTCGGCCAGCCAAAGTTTTGTTGTTAGCGGCCGGGATTTCAGCTTTCGGACTTTATACACCAGTATTTTTTTTGGTAAGCTAACGGAAATTGTGTGCTGATTGTGTGTGGTGATTTGTGTGCTTCTTAACAACATTCAAATTGCTTTTCACAGGCTTTACAAGGTTATCAAGAGGGCTTGGAAGAAAGTGCATTAGTTTTGCTCCAGACATTTCTTGGATTCGCGGCTGTACTTGGTTGTGCTGGCTTCGGGCTCGTACTCGTCCGACCTTCGGCACAATGTCTTGTTTCTAAACAATATTTGTGCCAAACTGCGATGCTAGGAATCGGTGAATATATAAATTTCTAGTGTCATAAATTGATACGACAACGTGTCGGCTCTTAAGTTAACAATGAACAAATGTTCCTTTTCAGGAATTTCAATGTTGGCTTTGAGCAGCGTCGAAGGCTATCATGGTTACGTATTATTCGCTTGGATGTATGGTTTATGTTTGGGAGGATTTTTGTATTGTATGAAAATGCTTACAATGGAGAGAGTACGAGGCCGGCATTTTAACAAAGTTTGGAGTAAGCGTCAATATTGTTCCATAATATCCATATCTTACCGAGTAAACTTTCAAATAACTTCAAGCTAACATACACTTTTTAAACAGGTTTTGTTCAGGGAGCCGAAGCTTTACCTGTGATAGTCGGCGTGCCAGTAACGGGTTACATAAATCAACAAGTACCAAGAGCTGGTTTTTACTTCTCTACCGCTGCGACATTAGCCGGTGCCTTATTGTTATTCTTCGTTGGGTTTTCAAAGCGAGAACCGGAGCCTCCGCCGCCTGCTCCGGCGCCGACGATATCGGAGGCGTGTCCATGCATGACTCCGCCTCGATGTGAACCCGCCTGGTGCGCTTGCAGTGCAGGAGGCGCAACAGCCTACTGCGCTTGGCCTGGTCCCACATGCCACACTAGGCTTCCGAAGTCTTTATCCTACGCTGCGCCGTTAGATCGGACTTGTTGTGTTGCTACACGTTGTCCCGATTGCTACCGACGAGCTGTGCCATTGCGATCGTCCCGCAGTGTCCCTGAAGGACTGGCACGCCGTGGGGGCACTTGGAGTCGAGCTGGCTCCTGCAGGGCCCCTTGCCACCGCAGAGAACACCACCTCATTGAACAAATCACTACCTCTGTATAATATTAATATATGAAGTTTAAAAATCGCGGTTCTGAGAACACACTAGTCACAATTTTGTAAATGAATGAACAAATTCAGAAAAGTTTAATACATAACAAAGGTGTACATATTTTTCTCAGTAGAAATGATTTCTAATGAATGTCAGTCACACCTTACTTGATTGAAGCGAGAACGACGTTTCTAGATTATGTACTTAACCATAAAATTGCAATACCCTAGAATATATTGTTATATATTAAATAATAACTCATTACAGATTAGTTTATTCTATCATGTAAAATTACTTTTAAGGTTACTCTCAGAGTAAAATTGTATGTTCTGTGTTGTAAATTCATTCTCTTATGTGCTCACATGTTAGTATAAAATATGTTTTATTTTTTTCATATTCAACAAACAAATTATATTAGTATAATTTCTTCAATGATAAATCCATTTTGTTAATACATGATAAATTTATCTGTTCTATCATAAGTTTATCCGGGGTCTTTAAAAACATTCTCTAAAACTCTTATAACACTATCTATTATAAATCAAACATTTGCTTATTTATAAACAATAAAATATTCATCATATCATCGAACATTACTGGTTTATTATATACGTTTGGACAATTTTATTTGTTAAGTTATAATTGTTTATGGAAAATGGATTAAATAGGAAAATTTATGGACGGTTTTTACATATCAGCTTTTGCCGTCCATATTTTTATCCATACTCGCGTGATGACAGCTCACTCGCTTGACAGGGTGAGAAAATAATTGATATTGAATCAACTTTGCTTAAAGAAAGCGTAAACTATGAAATACTATATTCTTATTTTGAAAACGTGATAGAATAGCCTAATTATGGTAATATTGTACCTTTATTATAATTTTCTAATCTCCTTTTAGCTGTCACACTATTTACACACTATTGTGTCACGTCTTAAAATATTTGATTTACGGTAATTTATTGTTTAGGAGACGACTAGAGTCGAAAATTAGAATGTGATGTGAAACAAGTTATGAGTAATCGTATTGTAGGATATTGATTGTAAAATAAATTAGCCTGTTTTCCTAATTCTTGGAGTACTTGTGGGACCTCTGTCATTGTAACTCTTATTTCTATTTTATAAAAAATATTTTAACGTAATTTTAAAACCAAACTTTCTTCACACCTACCTGTTTGACTAATCTGAATTTATAATATTTACCTAACCGATACTAATAATGTTAAAAGGGCAAATTAATATTAGAAAAAAAAAATATGAAGAATTAGTGTAAATTTATAATTATTTACTGTGCAAAAATAAAGTCAATTTTAGGAGTGCATTAACTTTAATTATTGCTTTAAATTACGTTTTTACATAATCATTGCGTTGTTGTTAATAAATGTTTAAATGTACGTTGAATGTCTAAATATTTTTACAGTTACACCGTTTGTTATATTGTTTTTATACCAAAGAGCAAGATTGCTATTAACAAAGTATAATTAAAAATATATATAAATCCAATTTTAAGTTTTACTTATCTCCTAGTAGTAGCATAATAATAATTATTATTATGTCCAGATAATTTTACAAGTTTGAAAATGAGTTTGTAAATTATAAATATCTTTATCCAAATTGATTGTACATTTATTTTTGCGTCGTTTGATCGCTTATTTTACAATTATGGAAAAGTCAAAATATTGAGTTACTTTATAATATCAATTCCGCTGTAGCAACAGCTATCTGCAGAACAGCTATGAAGGACCAATTACATATTACAAATATATATATATATATATATAATATCCTGACTTTAATAAAACGATAAAATATCAGTAATCTATCTACCAATTGCACCTTTCAACATGAACATCCAGCCAACTTGTAGTTGTTGTAGTATAAAATTTATCATAACACAGCACATTCCGTTATGATTATTACAAAGACCAAGAAAGGCTTATTCTTGTTTTTAGAAAATGCAGCTACATTTCATTCATTAAACTTCTTTTTGTATCGCTAATATATATAAAATATAAGTACATGTATACATATGATTTGTATGATATGAAGCTATAACAATATAGTGATTATAACTTGTTAATATTGTTCTGCTATTTTGATAACCACGCGAATATGACTATTATTTAAAGTTTAATTGTGTTACCCTACCAATAATATAATAAATCAATAATTACTTGACTAACATCACTTGTTGTAGTCACTCGTAGTCAAAATCGATAATTGCGTAAATCGGTAAATTTATTCAGATTACACAAGAGAGAGTTACATATTTATGAAAGGTTTCGATGAGTATCCGGCTGTAAAACTACGAACGGCTGGAATGGGCCAGCGGGTCCTATTGCATTTCTTTTACTCACGTCGAATAGGGATCACATCACCTATATAATTTATACCACGCTTCTATAGAAAAAAGATCGAGAGCGGAAAATCATTTGCAGTAAATTTTATTACTGCTGTGCGCCTCAACTATGACACTTTTATCCAAAATCAGGCAGTAAGTTCATTTTTATCACTAATATATTTGTACTTACGAATTCTATGATGTGAGACCCTAAGTATAATGTGACTTTAATTTAGTACTACCTGAACCTGGTAGACGATGTTCTGCTATCTTGATGACCACGCGAATATACCTATTGTTTAACGTTACTACGATTATTTTTTAAGGACCTATGTTTGAATCTAAGCCGCCCTCTCCGGTTCGTGGTGCATCCTGCTAAACAATAGGCGAGATTAGAAAAGTTGTCTATCCTGCTTGAAGACCTCTAGGCTCGGTAACACTGTAACCAGCGACGCTCGTGAGCGGTGATACGATTTTTAATTGCCTGTCTAGGAACCATCATATTTCTACAATCAACGAGCCAACTATAGCCATTAAAAATAAGGTCTCCCGCGTCCACTTGACGGCAACACATCGGTAATACGTTTAATATACCTATTATCAGATGACCTATTCATATATCCTAATTTTCTTTTCTCTTGAAACGGAGTAAAGAAATACTTAACGTCAAAGTTACGACGCAAAGTAACCTACAATAACATTGTATCCTTCTTATTAAACAAAGAATGTGCCAAGACGTATTATAACGCTTACGACCGATATAAATGAGACCATTAATAAACCAGCCAGAATTGGGTTCTCAAATATAACGGAAGCTAGGCACGTCTCCTGCCACATATCATTTACGAGTATGTTCCGCTTAAAAATAACATGACAAAACACAGCAAAGTTATATCTTTGTTTGGAGATTTATTGGTATATGTATACATTTCAGTGAGAAATTTAGAAATATATTTGACCATATATCGTTAAATAACCTGTAGCAATTTTGTAAGACAATTGCTTTCTTTATGGTTTATATGTTTTACGCAAAGTCACCACTTCAGCCTCTAGCCAACCGATGGTGTTCAGTGTGTCGCCAACTTCAACTACCACAAGGCTCGTCCTCAGTCTGGTTATATACTTTAGTAGATTCGTAACATCGACGTGACAAAAGAGACAGGCGACAAGTTACATCTTCGAGATGGTATCCGATCGATCTTTCCGAGCAAATGAAATAGGCGTTGTCACATGAGAACTTGCGCTTACTGGTCTGAGTTATTCTGTTCTAGTGCATGGTGTTGATGGAATGTTGTCAACACACCAACAGTTGAACAGTTCATCACTTTTCAATTATTCACAAATCATAGACGTACTAATTTTACCGTCCAGCGACAGATAAGCGCAGTGGATGTATCTATCCAACACACGGAACGACACTGATATTATTATTTTGAAACTACAGACAGACACTATTATTTTATTTATTGATAAAATTGGATAAATCTCCATCTTACATCTCACGAAGCAGGCGGGTAGAGAGATGTATATATATTTATGATGTACTATATTTATAACTCTTCCAATCAATACTTTAACCCTCTGGTACTAACTGAATAGCTTATTATGTTGGTGGTAGTTTAATAATATCGTATTTTTGACAAACTGTTGTCGTATAGTTAAAACGTTCAGCATTTACAATTCCATTTCTCTGGAAATTCGCGAAATTAATTTGCATACTATAATGAATGCTTGAACATCGAGACACATAATAAACATACCGAATAAAGCACAGGCCAAATTTTATTTGTCCCATTTTATCGTTTCTAATTAAAAGAGACTTCAATTAAATCAACAATGGTGGTGAAATACTGTTGTTGCGGTAATTAATGTATTTGGATAATGGAAACATGGTCGAAACGTCAGAAAGATAACTTACCTTTTGCTTTGATAGAACTTGATAATTTGGTCTATTTAAAACGATTTTTATTTATCTATATACATGAATATTATAAAGAATGAGTGCGGTTTTTTTTTTGTATATACACGGTGGCTCATCTCCGGAACCATAGCACCGATGTAAAAAAATCTTTTACCAGACATAGGCTGTATTAAATCTAAATGAAGTTGGGGCGGGCCGCTTGTTTTCTATAAACATATTAAATATTAAGTATTAATTTTACTCAACATGAATGTATGAATCAACTTCAGATTTGAGACCTGACTGGAAATATACAAACCTTTAACTACATTTTAACTCGTAAAATTCACAATTCTAAATATCTATTATGTTTGAACTACTATTACTACTACTACTAATACTATTCTTGCTGTAAATAAATATAATTAATTTAAAATTAACTCAAACATGTCGATGTTCTAACATCACGCAATTATAATATCTTATAGAAATTTGCCAGCATCCAAATACGTAAAATAATCTTCAGAGCTACAATTTATTCATTAAGCAACACTGATTCCACTTTTTATGGTTTCTTTGTAAATGGAAAAGTCCCATTTTGCCATTGACAATCTTCAAAATGTTTAACTGCTATCTTGGAGGTATTGCGGGACAAATTTACGATAAGTACGCTCATAAAATACAAGGCCATCAATAATATGTATCTCAAAGCAGCCATAAAGAAGGCGACGATAAAATTCATATTACAAATATAATTTTTAAATACGTAATTCAATAATATATATATAATGTCATATGGTGACAAAGCAAGAAATTTTTCATTCATACAAACCAATCATTTATCAACTACACAGATATTTCTCCCTTAGCCAAATCTAATTATATCTTTTACACAATCCAACTATTATTTTTCTTCACTTTCAACTTTCTCTTCAATTTCGACAGTCATATTTAATTCAATTTTCATAATATTACCTTTCTCCTCATAAAATGAGCATACCCGCTACTGGTTCTCCCTAATACAAGTATATTATCCTATCCAATCTTTACATATCATATGCCCATCTTAATATTCACATTTCAGGTACATGCAAGTATCCTTTATTTTAATTCAATCTCTTAATTGCAATTTTTTCATATACGTGGGGCGTACTGAAGTTTCCGTAATCAATATTAAAAATGGTCACAAATGAATTTATTGTTTCTCAAAATGTTTTCCCTTTCGTAATCTTAATTAGTAAAAAATCATGCAACGATAATTTCCCCGAGTTAAATCCATTTTATTGTAATCACACAATTTTTTAAATGGAACCACACTGTGAAAACAATTGACAATCTGATAAAACAACTTGTATTCTACTACTAAAGAGTTCTAATAATTTTTAAATTATTATTTATGTATGTGGCCAATTCCGGAAACTTTTAGTGTGACCTACGTATTTCCATACCCAATATCCTATCAAATCTTGTCACATCCTTACTCTCAATATTTGCATTTCAGCTGCATGTAGATATGTTTTTTGTATTTATTCTTAATCCAGTTATATTTACGTCTTATAAGCATTTAAATACGTACTACTTTGATAGTTTTTTGATAGTTTTTTTTCGTTTTTTACTACTTTGATAGTTTTTTTTCGTGTTAAAACTGATTGGCTCACTGATTATATTATTATTGTACATCAGATAAATAAATACCAACTGGTTGATACATTTCGCAAATTACATTAAAACGGCATTCATCAATATCTAGGTATGAGGATCATAAATCAACCAAATGAAAAGCTATTAATATTAAAATTTTTAAATTCATAACTGCTTAACCAATTCAGGGTTGAGAGAAACATAAAATAAATGGATCGTTGCATTGAATTGACTGACCTGTTATACATTTATATGCATTTCATTTCCGGGAACCATTATATTTGAACTTCAATTGTTGGTTATCGTGTAAACATTTCCTTATCTGCAAAGACCTGTCCTCTATATAATAATATATTTTAATTTTAATTGAATTATCTTTTTATCGATTTTATTACCAGACAGGACGCGCTCGATTTACTGGAAGTTTATTTAATATACGTTCGTAAGTTATAATAATGTGTTTTGGACATTCGTCTTTCGCATAATTTATAATAATTAAATGAAATTGAATAATACCCATAAAATGAAATAACATGCGAGTGTTCGGTACGGAAGTTTTATGGAGAAGAAAGATCAAGAAATAGATTGCTAATGACAAACACAATAGAGTAGATAAACTATT
>DWPT01004818.1:0-12839 GCA_018251895.1 Agathymus mariae mariae | reverse complement strand
AAGACCAAAGGTATCACTGATGCGTTGTCGGCCAGGAAATAAGAAGGTAAAAAAGGAAGTACTGGCTCTCGAGCCTCCAGCCGGAACACGTCGAATCGTTTGGCAGCTCTCTCAAGCCAGAGGGTGATAGCTAGCCAGGCAGGCTTAACAGAAAGGTAATAATACCAGTAATAATATTAATGACTTAAAAATAATACTGATATTATAATCCTTACGCGAAACCCTACCACGAACACACTAGCTTCTACGTAGCCTCGTACGACAGTTGGGATGTTCTGTCAGCTTGGGATTAGAGGAAGTATTCTTGGTCGCCCAGTACGACCAAATCATTGATCACTATTTAAAAATAAAATGGAATTTATGACTTAATCTTTTTTTTTAATTCATCGCATTAGAATCTGTAGAATATATTATGGTTGCACGGACAGAGTATGCGGGACTCCAAATTAATTATTGTAACATCATATTGTACCTGCTTGAACAAAATAAATAAAAAATCATTCATGGACAATTTAACGCAATAGCTTTAACTCATTAATAGCTGCAATGTACAGATCTTATCTGATAATACAATCTGAAATGTTCAGCTACTGTTCAGATTCGTGGTGAGGGAGCCGCTAGGCTGTATCGGAAGTTCTCATGGCACCCGAAGGTCTGTAACTTGCCATCCGAAAAAAACGTTACAGAAATTTTGCAACTAACCGTCAAATATCACTTTTGTCAAAAGCCATAAGACTATAAACACTTTGAATTACATAATAGAATACCTCATACAGTTTCTGTTTTTACATCCAAATAGTATCGGGTGTCAACATTTTTATTAGGTAATACTCGGAGAAACATAAAACTCCACTCACGAGCCTGACGGCCAGCCGAGTGCACTGCTTACCGCTAATTACTTAGAGGATGGTTAGGCGAGCGATAAACTGATCGTTAGCTGAGCGGTTCTCGAACGTTTTTTATGAATGGTGTTTAGAATTGTTCGTCTAGCGTGATGTAAATTTATAATATTAGTTTGAATTTGAATTCTTCGTGGCATGTGAATATACATTAAATTAAAGAAAATGTACAGCTGGCAGGCGGGATCACTATCAACTGTAATATAACCTGGTATATAACCACTTGAATTAGATATATGAGTAATGTGTTAATGACTGAATGTTTTTTAGTTATATTACTAAAGTGTGATATAAAACACAAGGACAATGTCTTTACAGCTTTAGAAATAAGGGGTGTTGTTGTCAATGGACGCTCTCTTCATTATAGTGTAGCGGAGCAGTTAAAGTGAACAATAAATTATTTATGACTTAGTATGTTTAAAAAAGTATTTTTGATGCTTCATACATACAGTAAAAAGAAATTAATAATTTTCAGCTATTCTATTCAATACTTGAGATAATTCCTATTATTTTTCTAAGTTGATCAGATTTAAAGACTTAGCACTTTTGAAGATTAACAATTTTACCCCAGATATGTTTAAATGATATTTCAGTCCTACAAAATTATCACTTTTACGAGTATTTGACTTGTCACATGATAATCTTTGTAAAGTTTTCGGTTGTTCGTTTACTTTATTTATAGGATGCTACATCTATGATGATGATGATGCTATATCAGATGCTATAGCTATATATGTTGACAGACAAGTGAGTGATCGTAAGGGCACATTTTTTCGTCGAATAAGTGGAGCAATAAAACGCCAAAATAATATTGGTCATCTATTAGATGTATGTATCATTAAATCTTACTAACTGTGCCGACTAATCTTAATATTTAATATTTATTACTTAATACTATTGAAATATATTAATAATTATTTATTGCTGATATTATTTTGTTAATTACTTGTATGTTCATTGCATGAATACTTACTAATAATTACTGAATACGTACTACAAATAAATTACAATTTATATCTTATGAAATAATATAAAAATCAAATTTAATTATAGAAAATATGTAAAAAAAAAAATATATTTTTTAAAACTATTGAGATAGGGTGTGAGGAATCAGTAAAAAGCTTTATTATTGTTACTACATGTATGTAATCAGCCTAAGGCCGCTCACTCCGTATTGGAGACAATTTGGGGTAATTGCATACAAACATACCGCTCCAACCGGATAATCAACTTTGAGTGTCGTGCACTTGTTGTGTGGGAGTGGGATGCAGTTTAGTTTAGTTGTTTAGTTATTTTGAGTTACTATAGATGTTGCTTTCGAAGTAACAAAGAGAAGTCAATAAATAATAAAGTAAATGAACAGAGTTAAAAGTTTTCCCACTCTCTTATGAATTTTGCCAAATTAGGATATGTTCTAGAGCAAGGTCTTTTATGAGAACTGTATGTATGTTTGTTCAAATTAATTCCATTCCTAAAGTATAATGATAAAAAACTTTGTCTTTATTTCGAATTATATTAATATAAAGCAATGCTCACTACAATACAGTACTGTAAACCATTAGGAAATCGGTTAAGCCGTTTCTGAGATTAGAGCGTACAGACGCACCGACAAAAATTTCAACAAACTTTCTTTTGTACCTTTTTCTCATTTCCTGGCCGACAACGCATCAGTGATAGCTTTGGTCTCGCTGATGTCCATGGGCGACGATGACCACTTACCATCAGGTGGCTCGTCTGCTCGGTTGTTGGCTATTAACAGAAAAAATATGTAAACAATACATATTATTACGGGTTCTATTGCGTTAATAAAGGTCCCTAGTTTTTGTCATATATCGTTTATGTACAGAAAGTGATGAGTAAGAACTTCATTATATGTATAGATGGATACAATAATCATTGTTGTAAATGATTTACAGTAAAAAAAATTAAAAAAATGGCACTTTATCAAACCTTTAGTAAATGTGAACCACTTATGAAATTCACTAACCATTTTTAAAGAGAAAATGTTTTTTCGCATAGAAACTCACTGCTCCGCAGAATTTAATAATACGGTCTCCGGCAATACTAGAAACTAGAGGCATTACCCGGGGCACTTATCTTCATGAGGTAGCTCCAGTTTTATTAAAAATATCCCGTTCGTGTGTTTTAACGACTAAATTTAACGCGGTATCTCTCAAACGTGAGAATATCACTGGCTCGAATAATTTCCCCATCTGCAGTAACAGAACGTATATATTTATTATATGGGAGACGGTAAAACTTGAATTTATAGCGTAGCACGTTTCAGCTTAAAATTTGGCTCGGAATTTGCCTAATTTAGCTTGACTTATGTTACGGTCCGCGTGCATACAGAATTCAATGATATCTTAAATTTACATTCGGGCTGTTTACCGCATTGAATGTGGGTGTGTCGTGAAACGAACTCCGTTTACAGGCACGTAAATATGGGGTTCAAAACGGAAGTTGAATTAAATTACCTTGTAATAAGTCGTAGCGTTGACGAATACCGAATCATTACGGTAAGCTCATTGTATAGGA
Source organism: Agathymus mariae mariae (assembly GCA_018251895.1). NCBI lineage: Eukaryota > Metazoa > Arthropoda > Insecta > Lepidoptera > Hesperiidae > Agathymus > Agathymus mariae. The sequence goes on along the minus strand of DWPT01004818.1, from coordinate 9,402 downwards.
GAGGATTAAAACAACAAAGCTGAATGTTTATTCTTGTATTACTAGAACAAGCCGTATCATTTATTAAGATTAAACGTATACTGTTGTAGTGCGGGTTACAAATGATCACTTCCCCGTTCAGATTCTATATTCATTCGCGAATTATTTATCATAATTAACCAATTAATATTGTTTCTAAATCAGTAGGTGCTTCTGGTTTAAACCTCTTTAGTTCAAAAGATGCACAGTCATTGCATTTCAACCACGAGGCCAAGGGAAATGCTTATATTATAAGGTACTTGCAATTTTCAAGTTAGTAACATTTTGAATTTGGATTATATTTCATCGTTCACTAATTATTATTTACATTAGTTAATTAACTAACAAAATGTCATCTCATTCCAACCTAAAGTAATTACAGCTATGTAGGTACTAATTTAATAATAATCAATTCTTAAAAATTTACTTATTTATTCAATACGTTAACTTTTCTTTGCATAGAGATAGTCAAAGATATCCAGCGTATTCTACAGACATTTTAATTATCTACCTATGAGTTAATTACTATTTTCTGTTATTAAAACTACTGAAGCGCAAAGGCAGACATAAAAAATACATTATTCATCGGGGTATACAACGTTATATACAAAGCTTATACTGATAGAGTTCAAATTCTTTTCTAACAATATCACAGCCGATGAAAATTATCACATCCAGTCTAGTTATTCATACTTCATATTCATAGAAATCAAATTAGGAATAATAATAGTATTAAATAATAAACCTCTATACTTAATCACACTTTTATCTCATTATTAAATAAACACAACTTTGTACGACCAAAGGTCTGTAAGAGATCACTATGTCTGTTCTGAACGCTCGTTCACCTAACAATGCGCTGGCGCGCGCAATGTCAGCTTAGTCCTCACTTTTGTTAGGTGGGGGAAGTACTCGCTTATTGGCTGACGTCGCTTGTTGGTGCAGATCTGGTAGGTACGAGTTGTTAGAGGGCGCCACGGCACTGGCGTGATGAGGATTGCCAATAATTGGAACGGTTAGAAACCGAAATAGAAACTTAACTGCTCATTCAATTAACTGTAATACATTTAATAATTTCTTGCATCTACTTCTGTTTCTAAAAGGTTGTATCATTGAGACGAGGATACAGCGAAAGTAACTGTATCCCCACGACAAATGTAAAAGCCCGCGTTTTCCTTGTTAAGTCTATCAAACATAATTGGGTTATCTTTTTGTATTCTTACGTGATATAGCATAACGTGTAAAGTTCTAATCAGATAAGATACTTAATTGACCCGACTGGTGCTTATATTTAGGGTACATTATATTCCGAGAGACTTACCATCAGGTGACTCGTCTGCTCGTTTGTCAGCTATTATCATAAAAAAAAGATGGGTCTGTCCTCGGGGAATATAAATTATAAGTTATATTCTAGTTTTTATTTAGTATTATGAATATCAAATTCAATCAATCATATCAAAAGAACATAATTAAACGCATATTTACGGCGACAGGTAATCGCCCTATCGATTTTTGATTACTATCATGTCTGTCGTGATTCTTAAAAGACTAAGACCATTTGCCTTTAAAAAAAATCTCTTCATAGGACCAATCTGCCGTGGCGGGGGGGCTTACATTCTTATATTATGAGAATGTGCCCCGTTGCGTACTGCGCATGTTCGGAACAGTGTAATTGCGATTCCAAACCGACAGGCACTTTAACATAACGGTTTTGGTACCTGCGCATCTTTATTAATTAAAAGGGTGATCGACCCAGCGCGGTCTATGGCACCAAATGTTCTCGGATAGGTCGCTACAGTTTTGCCAGATTGTCGTTAATGCGGACCCTCACGGGAAATATTAAGCGGTATTAAATAATTCACAAGTCTTTGGGGTGAACAATGGAAGATTTCTGGCTGCATCGATTACCTTGGCGCGTCTTCCTCTCGGTGTATGCACTGAATCTGAAGTTACGCGACGAAACGTTTTAAGTACCATCTCAGTAACTCATTTTTTCAGCATAATAGCATATTTGATTCCACCTTTAGGGAACCCCAAATTTCGCTGGCCTACACTGACCGACTTATGACTTCTTCAGCATACTTTAAGACTGCTGTGCGCAGGTCTATCGTAATCCACTAGCTTTAACCATAAAAGTTGTCATGTTCATATCAAACAATTGTGGAGTAATTTTAGAGGTCTGTTTTATGTTAATAGCAGACAAATGAGCTTACGAGCCACATGATTATAAGTGTTCACCGTCACCCATGGACATCAGCAAGATCAAAGGTGTCATTGATGCACTTTCGGCCAGGAAATGACAAGAAGGTAAAAAAAATACCGGTTCTCAAGCCCCCAGCCAGAACACGACGAGCCGTTTGGTGGCTGTTCAAGCAGGACGGTGGTAGCTAATGGGGCAAACTTCACGGAAAGACAATAATACCAGTAATAATATCAATGAATTACTATCGTAAACTTAAAAACTGCAATGCAATTAAAAAGCGGTAATAAACTACGATGGTGATGGACCTGGCTCTTGACTAACAATCACACGCACCATATAGCAATCTTTTGCTCAGTTAACAAGCGGTACAGATAGACGCCATCGATCCATCTTCAGTTCATAGTTCATCATTATGTAATATTTTTTCATCTATCCCGACCACCAATATATATCACATCATCAACTATTAACAGCCTGGTATAGGATATCTGGGTAGGCTTTCATTGTCGCACTCTTTAGTTAATAACATGCAAAGGACAGAAGAGTAACTGATCAAAGATAAACGCTTACACCCTGCGCTAGGATTTAACATACACAAATATTAACACTTGCCAACAACAACAAAACATAAATCATAATTAAATGATTAAAGAAAATAATAACTGAATAAAAGTTACAGGAAATTATGAAATAAGTATAACAAGGCAATATTATAAAAGTTACAAAGTATGCGAGTACCAAAATATTGGATACATATAGCCAAGAAGAAAACGGGGCATGCTTCGTGGATTGCCTAGTATTTAATATTTTGTAATGTAAACATGTAAACTTTACGTTGTTGCCATTTCGAATGGTTGGTTTTTAATCTGTCCTCAGTTTAAACGAACGGTCAAACTTTGATTAAAATCCCTGCAGTTTCCATACCGTTGACGTACGTCCGATTTTCTGAAAGCAAACTAGCTTTTTTGTGCAAATACTCTGTGTAGTTTTTTGCCGCAGCGTCAAAGTTTGAATCAATCCATCATGTCACCTCTCTTTTCACTCACTAAATCGATTCTGTAGGTGGTAGCCTTTTCACAATATCTTTGGAAGAAACTATGAGCAACCAAATAGGAATAATTGTTATGTTGAAACAGCTTTTATTTATAGATATTGAATGATTATCGGAGTTGACGTCCGCAACATCAAAGCATCGGGGCATGGGCCGGCGAAACAGTCTATGCAATTCAAGGCGCAATTTTATTTTCGTTTGATTCAAATTAATATTCTGAATTATCCATATTAGTTACGATGTCATATATCCTTAATCACATTAGTGTCTACCCTACCCTACCCTAAGAATGTAACCAATGAATTATCATCATTATTTATTTATTTTGTCAATACACTTATGCACTTCATCTGTTGCTTGTGCGAATCTGTGCGAAATGGGTTGCAACTCCATTATTTCCAGGCGTCATTGTCAATGTACAAGTCTCCACTAAACATCATTCCATCGTAGAATTTCATATTGTGCTTCATGATATTACTTGTGCCTTACCCTCTGCGTGCAGACTGTAAATTTATTTATAGTATATAATACTATTACTCAATTTCACCTTTTGGTACAATTACTATTATTAACCAGCTGGAACTACGCAAGTGGAGGGTAGAATTTCAAGCCACTAAAAACATAACATAAAACCAAATTGCGAAAGCCTTAGCCGAAGGTGATAGTGAACGAAATGATTAAAGCTGCCAAACTATGCTCTAGGTAGCTACGCTCGGTCAGGGCGCCTCTCAATCCGGCCTAGTTTGTGTCCATTAAGGCAGCAATTTGCCTACAAATATGGCGGACTTTGCACTCAGACTAATCGCACCTTTACCGCTTGCTTGTTCGAAATACGGATTCAAATTCTTATTAACCCTTCAAACTGTAGTAATTCGTGACTGGGAGAGGCATATTTAGTTCTAATACCGTCTGTTGGATATTCAAATTAAATTGATTCAAAAGTGGAATAAATATGTTGCAAATGAAACCTTGAAGATCTTGTCACTGATATAAGTATTTCTGTTACGGGGTAAAAAGTAAGTATAAAAGCAAAGAGAAACACCATAAGGTATTAATCACCATCTTTGGATTGCGCTAAACTAAATGGTAATACTTTTTATCGTGTCCAACTAAATTTCAGGAAACATTCGATTATCTTTTGAACCAAGTTCAAAAAAGAGGTGATACTCAATTCAGGACTGTATCATTGATCAATAGGATTAGAAAATTCCTTTTTTCTTCCTGTTTGGTCCCACTTAAATTTGAAGTAATAATACTACACCTTCAGTGTGAATAACAGGAGATCAAACAAAGAACCTTCTCCAATTTAAGTCAGTTTTATTGTTAAAATTTACTTGTAATATTAATAATAATAAGTACCAACTATAACGGGAACTCGTTTGTAGATTAAATACTTTATGTTTCAATGTATTTAAACCTTTGCTATCGATATGAAGAGCAAGTTTTTTTATTAATGTCTGTTTGAAATATTGTCTGTGCACGTATACATATGTATCATCATTGGAAAGTTGAAAATTAGTTAACGACTTGAATGTTAACGAACATCAATAATTTATTTAACTAATTTATTTATTACTGAATTTAGCTATATACTTGTTTCTCTACTTTATTTTCTGAATTTATTTTGTGCTATCTTGAAAATTATTTGTTCTCCAGTTTCCGAGGAATAGATCACAGGAACAAACTGTCTTGATAAGATAAGCAAATCTTGATTCAAAAATGTATTTTGTTTGACAATACTATGAGAAAGTAACATCCAAAATACATTTCCTCACCTTTCCCCATTCAGAGCTAGAACATCTGTTTCCTCTATTGATATGCTCTCATTGTCATCACGTTTTTGGTAAGAAATATGTCCGCCGGGTCTAATACTATTACACAGTAGGGATGGCGGTGTACTAATAGTGATATTTTTTTATTACTTAAATTTCTGTGCTCCACAGCTCAGACGTATCTCTAGAAATTTGTTTTACCATCGATCAAGTTGGTATGGTATTAAACAACTCGAGGGTGATCGCTAGACTGCTAGTAACAAAATTTTATAAGGAGTTCATTAAGCTCGCCCATTATCCTCTCGACCAATTCACAACTTGTATATAAGGTATAAAAATGCAATTAACTTAATGTAAACTAACTGTTATATGTATACAGACTCAAAATAATTTTAACTACGGTACACTATGTAATCAAAATGCCATCTTAGTCCTAACCTGCGGCCAAAATAGTTTGTCGCAAGTACACTGTTCCAAACTAAATACCAGCACGACTCGGAACGTCCCTAGTGGAGCGACATACATATTTTACTGCCAAAATACATTTTGCATGATTCATGGCGGGTCGTGGCGATCCGATATCGGGTTCCGGCGCTAACACAAACTTGTTACAGGTGTGATACAGGCTCAATATGATATTCAGCGTATTTATATACGCTTACAGATAAAAACATACTTTAAAAATAAATAACAAGCTTAATATTTTTAAATGAAGTATCGAATTTTGAAATCCCTTACAATAAGTTATAGGGTGGGTACCGATTATTGTAATATTTTTTATAATTAATAAATGTTTATTTAAGATTTGATCTGTTTTGTTGTCGAGTTCAGTGTAAAGAAGATATAGAGTGTGAACTGACGGGTGTCTTGGATCGTGCGAATTGATCATTGGGAAGGAGTGACGCCGCTCGCTCGAGATTCGTCGGCCGTTACAAATTCACCGGAGGTCTGTCCAGGGAGTGTTAATAGTCCGATGGATCTTCCAGCGTCCAGTAAGAATGCTAACCAATTACTAACTAATTACCAACCCATAACGCCAACGACTGAATTCTCTATTCTGATCGCTCTACAAAACTGGCCATATCGGGGCAACCTAGAATACTTCTCCCAATCTCACGCTGGCAGAACAGGATGTCGTAAGAGGTGACAGAAGCCAGCCTGCTTGGTGGTAGGAATTTGCGTAAAGATTATATTATCAATATTATTATTAAGTCATTAATATTATTATTATAGTAGTAGAAGCAAAAAATTGACGTGCATAAGTGTATTTACAGAATACCTATATGATTAAATGATCTTGAATTTGAATTGGTATTATTATCTCTTTCTGAAGCCCGTCTAGCTAGCTACCACCCTACTGCTCGAGTCAGCCCCCAAACGACTCGTCGTGTTCCGGCTTGAGAGCCAGTGCTTTCTTTCTTACTTTTCATTTATTGTCCGTCATGCATTAGTGATATCTTTGGTCTATAGGCGACGATCTGCACGTTTGTGGGCTATTAACATAAAAAAACCTCTAAAATGCTAATGTAATTTCGCACTATATAACCGACAACACAACATAACACTCTCAATCTCAAAGTAAAATGCTAGCAAGTCGACAATAGCAAACACCGTACATTACTTAGAAGGGTTGTTTGTGGAGCAACAAACATGGAAATAAATATCGTCACTACGAACAGCGCGCGATGTGAGGAACGGTACAGAAAATGTCGGCATTAATAACTCAGCAAACACACGGTGACAACAGAGTAGGTTGGATATCGAACGAGGACGGAGCAGGGACTGGCCATCTTCGGGTACAGCGGCTCTTATTACAAAGAATTATTAAAAACTAATCATCATTTGCTTCGATTAAGACATGACCTCCAAAGGAAAAATGTTGAAGATTCTAATGTTCTTAAGGGGATAAAAAGTTTACCAAGCTGCACTTGGCTGATGTAGTTTGCTATAATTTATCAGATACTTTGTAGTAGACTAAGCGAAGACTCTCAGGTTCGATTCTCGATAGAGGCAGGTGTGTTTAGTTGGCAATCACGACATCGAAAATAGTGTTGTGTCTGAATGTCTGTGGTTTTTATTTTGGTAATAATATTTTTTCACAAAACCAGACTGTACATACTTTGAGTACTTTCAAAATGATCAATAAAACCATTTGTAATCTCGTGTTATTCCCGTTCGTCATAATAGAACCATGAAAAGAACATACGAGAATACAAGACAAACAGCTGCGGTAATAATACGCTAAACAAATACAAGTTCAAGAAATCATATAACTTTTGACAAAGCAATTTGAAACTTGAAACGTTCTACACAAGGATCATATTAGAGTAGCTATCATTCAACAAATACCATATTTAGACGTACCAAGTATTGGATGATCTTATAGGAATTGCAAAATATTACACAACATTTTTGTTTTTATTAAAATGTTGAATGTGAGAGTAAGATCTTAGATATCAACCTTTGATTAAATTAAGCGAGATAGTGCCTTTTTAATAAATCATATCGCATTCATATTTTTTAAAATTATTGACCTTTAAGTCAATTAACAAGCAAATGAATTTAATATAAGTTTCAATTAGAAACATTATAAATGAACTAAAAAATCTATTTACGAAATAAATTACCAAATAAAAACCAAATTTGTAGACCCGTAGAATATTCGGAGCAGGTAAATATCGTATCTTCAAAACAGAAAATTAATTTTACACGATGTTAGGTTTACCAGTGAGAGTTACATTGATAAGCAGTAGCGATTTAAAATTTATTTTCTCTTAATTGTCAGGCTGTTGTTTGCGAAAATTGTGTTTTAAGAAGACAACGGTTATTTAGCAATTGTTAATTTATAAGTTAAGAAATAACTAAAGCCAAACAATGGTGTATATACATATGTATATATGACGGAGTAAAAGACAAAGCCTGATTATCATTATAAAGTTCACTCAGTGCAGATTTATAAACATGCTATGTGTGAAATTTCTTTTTTATATCAATATGCCCAGCACATTACACTGTGCCGGATATAGAAACAAGCGTTACTAATTATAACTAACTGATAACTTATGAGATTAATTTATTATTCATCTTGGTTGTTTAAAACAAATGTGAACAAAAAGCAATTTTCTATTCCACTATACACATTTTCGCTATACAAAATTTTTTAAAGTTAATATTAAATTTAACGCTAATAATCCTTAAAGATTTAAACTTAAACTTAAAGATAATAATTCCTTCGTGTGCAAAATGTCAAAACTTGTCAGGGCTACGTAATTTTACAAGTTTAAAATTACAAACTATCAAGGTATATAAACAAATATTTGTTGGTAATAACCCTGATTTGTGCCGAAGAATATTTTTTTGTTTATATTTTCTCTGACGTTTTCGCTTCCGCTACTCCTTGCGCAAGTCACGCTGTTCAAACCTTTAAACTAGATTCCCCAACAGACATGTGAATTATAAATGCCCGTCGGATCTCTTCACAACTCGCCGAATTATGTCGAATTTTATTTCGCAATACTGAATCACAGACTGGCTATCTGCTCTAAAACAATTCAAATGTTTTATTTACATGATACCTTCTTGTTTCATCACGTCTAATGGTAAATTCTAATTGTAGATATATTTTTAATTGAAACGATGTAAAATTAAGTGATTTATATGATTCCGTTTGTAGCATCGTATAATAAATACGATGAATACTAGTTCTGTTGATCTATCTCTACTATTAACGCATTATTAACGCAACAGAACCCAAAACAATAGTAGTTAGAAGTTTTGTCTGTGCGTTTATTCTCGCTTATTTCAGAAACGGCTTTACCGATTTCTTTCAGGTTTTCATTAATTTATTGCAGTGAGCGTCACTTAATAGTTAAAGTGTATCTAATTGCAATCTGTCTATAAATAAAAAAGTTATGAATTAATATATGTACTTCTAATTCACAGAACGAGCAAACCCCAGTAAAATTCAGATGTTATCTTTAAGCGTAAACTAGTTTTTTCGAAGCGAAGCGGGGGCATTTACTATTTTTATAATAAAAACGTCCCCCATTAGCGTAAATTAATGCGTCATAGTCGAGTCGAGTACGATGGAGAAACGCGAAATAGATAATTATTGAACGGGCAAGTTACCGACCGCGCCCTAAAAAAGTGATTAGATAACGAAGTAGAGCTAATAAAATGCTGACACTATGAAACTATCTTTGTTCCTACGCAAGTCAACAAAAACAGATAATTCGATAATTCGATCGAGTATGGCCGACAGCAAAATTTGTCACCAAATTTGTTTTTAGTTTTTGGAAGCTCGTCAACTTAGCAATTTGCCTATATTGGGATGCACCGGTTCTAACTCAAGAACTCAA
>DWPT01004817.1:0-12839 GCA_018251895.1 Agathymus mariae mariae | reverse complement strand
ATATATATATATATATATATATACATACATATATACTATAGACCCCAATTTTTTTAAGTCTGTTGACGAGATGCAGTTCCTACGAACATGCATAGGAACTGCATTGCTAACCTTCGATGCTCAGCGGTAGTCAATCTCAGACATATGGCCATAATTGAATTATATTATTATCTAATAATTAAAGTAATTACAGTAAAAATATTTTTCGCTGTTACATAATTAACAAAAAATAATTAAATGAATAATAATAATTTGTAAAATTTAAGTGTATGATTTGAATGTGCTTTCACTAAGTCTCAAATTTTTTTGAACCCGCCCGTGAAAAGTTCCATAGGCCCCGTTCAACAGTGCATAAATTTCCTTTACAAACAACAGCAACTTTTGTCGCATAGAATCAGTCATGCTCGTAGTAGTAATATAATTTAAAATTACATTTTCCAGTTCGGTGCTGTTGAAGTTGATATCTGTAACGATATAAATTATCTGAATCAGTTAAACATTACATTTTTAAAAGTATTTCAAGAGCACTGGACGCGGAACTCATTTTTCACATTCTATCAGCGCCTACGACAGGTGCATGCGTGAATTATTAATGAATGCGTGGTTACGAGCATCGCGATTTGTTTAATAAACATACTTAGGTAACATTACAACAAGACGATTAGCCTCGAGATAAACCTGTAAAAATGTTTAGATATCAATACGTTTATAAACCAAAAATTAATTATAATTTATTATGTGTTCATAATAATAATATGTGTCAATTAATTTTAAATTATTAATGCTAACCTTCATAGATATCAAACTCAATTTAAAAATTGATTACCTATGTGTTTTTTCATAAAGTTTCATACATTCAAATTCATATATTTTTTTTTATTTCTGATATTTATTTTCATCATCATCTTAAAAACATGCAAGTACACAGCCCATAATTCAAACCACTTGGCGCGCTTACGGTGATAAGGATTAAGGCTAATTATTTGTGCATTTTCATATTTATTTGTTATATTTATTGTTACTTGTAATTAACTAAATTTGAATTTTAATATTTAAAATTAATGTCAAGACTGAGGAGTTTAATTCGGTATCTACAATATTAAGACAAAGTCAACCTTTCTTCAATTTTCGTGGTCTAGCTAGGCGATATTTCTACCATTTTGTGAACTTAAGAAACGATTGAGATGTAGTTAGCTCAATTTGCGTACTCACCAGAAATAACGAATTACTTTTATACTCTTTTCAATTCGTTCTGAGTGACAGAACGCAAGTAGATATGCAGTATGTACCAGTAGTCAAGGGACTAGGGTCTGGGCTCCTTGAATATAAAAAAAAATTACGAAAGAATAAGGACGACTGTCTTTTTCGTTTTTTTCTATTGGATCTTAATTTCAACATAGTGAGAAAACAGTGACAAATAGCAATTGAAATTCTTAAAAAATATGCGTAATTGCAGTTGAGTATATTGTCTAAATTCCCCTTAATTAAGTTGGAGTGTCCGTCACGAGTAACCACGATAAAGTCTTGAGTTTCTGAATGCGTCTAGTTTTAGTAAATGTTATCAAATCATTGACAATCTTGTAAACTTAAAAGTTATATTCAGTTTAAAGAAGTTCCTCAATCGTGATTAATCAGGATGATTGTGGATTCCGATATTATTGTTTATTTTAGTGTGGCCGACAAACTTGCAAGTTGATTACCATCGTCCATAATCGTCCGTAACATCAAAGGCATCATTGACAGGCGTCGGTTGCAATGAAAGAAGCGCTGTATATTTGCACTATAAAGTATCTACATTGACTTATTCAATCATCTCGCAGTATATGCAGCGAGTTGGGTAGTACGAAAATAGATCTAACCTTTCTTATGGAGTCACATGGTACTTAAAATAATAATTAGCCGACCGCTCAATCCGGAACAGTAGCTATGTCTTATTTATTGCTGATGTATTTTGAACGTACTAATTTTAGCAAATTTTGGGAGCCGAGGAACGTTAAACGTTTAGGCAGCCGTAAATGAGATTGACATAAAGTTTTGTTGCCTCTTGCCCAAGATTAAGAGGGCAAATCAAACGATCGTAAATTTTCGCGCAGTCCAGAAATAACGGGCACTATACGCGCTCAACGTGTGTGTTTCCTGTTGTAATATAATGATTTAGAGACAGGTGAAATTAGTATTCATTTGGAAAGAAAAATTTCGTGTGTAATTTTATAAATAATTTGATGTCTCGTAGTACATTCGTTACCAATGACACGGCATGCGTGTTCAGGTAGGGTGTCTATTTGATCATGTTGCTGATGGAGTGAGTCGATGATGAGGTAATTTATGATACCTAGTTATTTACTTCAAATGTTGTTTTTAACCGTATTGAACGGAAAAATTACGGATTTAATTATTGTCGATTTTTAATATATATATATATATATAATTACAATGAAGGAATTTACGGAGGCTCTATTGCTATGTGGGTGATTTAAAAAGACTTTGTGACGTTATGGCAATGGAATGGTATTAACGGCTGTTAAATAATTGTTTTCTTGCTTTGGTTCAAGTGTAGGGAGCGCGACTAGACTTGCAAATTTTCGCTGTTCGCTCATTGCTTCTCAGCGATTCGTCTAAATCGGTAGTTATGCATACTATAATGGTTAAACAATTTAGATTTTTTTAAAGTTTTTATAGTAATTTATTTCTAATGGCTCACATTTAAGAGCTACAGGCGTTTAAGTGAAAAAATGCATGTCCGACATGCTCAACTAGCTACATGGGCTACGTCATTTGAACAAGGGGAAGAGGCAAATTGAGCAATTAGGAAATCTATCCAAAAACTGGCTTTAATGTTCACTAGACAAAATAAAATGACTGTTTGATAATCAACAGTTTATTTATAATGTTGTAGTACCATAATAGTAAAACGAAAATAAATTTTCTTTTAAATTAAAGCATAAATATTGAATTCGTCTAAAATCAACATAACATCTTAAACTAAATTTTTTGAATAGACTCAGTTCTTTGTTATCAGTTCAACATTCCAAGAGCCCGGGATTCTAATCCTTAGTAGAAAATCCTTAGAAGATTGACTGTATCTCGGGAATTGTTTTTCAAAATACGACGAATCGAGCATCGGCGTGAAGCATTAATATTGGAGAGGCATTGTAAATAACGCAAATATTATTTTTTTAGATAAACTGCTAATAAATCAAAGCGTTATAACTAACATAATAAAAAAAAGTTTTTTTTTTTTAATAAAAAAAAAGATATATAAAGCCGCATCATGGGAAACAGCTTAATGTCAACCAACTGAACGTTCTAAATCAAATTTGAAGTCTTTCAACCTTTGCTTCTCTTTATGTTTTCGTTCGCTTTCTCTGTTCAGTTTTATTGATACGAGTTTTATATACTACGTAACATGAAATACACTATATTTCATCGAAAGTTCATGGTCTGAATAACTACGAGGAAGTTGCGAGATCCCACAGCTGAAGAACTGGTTCTACGAACATTGATAATATCAATATAGCATAAAAATAAACACGAGATAGACAGTAGCTAGTGGAGTTAATTTTGAAATGTTTTACGTGCGTCATGTTTTATTAAATTTCAAGGAAATGGTAAAGGTTATTTACGTGAATTCAACGTGTTTTAGACAGTGACGAGTATTTTTTTATTCGTGCGGTTGTCATGCAGTCCATCTGGTAGAAAATGCAGCTCATAGATAAATATTACCCAATATTTAGAAAAAGAAGGTGGTCTCATTGATAAAATGGAATCAAATAAATAATAAAACAATAAAAATTTACAGAAGTTGTAATTTATAATTAGTAATTAAATGAATAAATACCTAATTCAACCTTTGTTGATAGTACATTTTTGGTAAACAGTAAATATTTAACGGTATCAAAGGATAGTGAATTTTGGGGTACAAGAGGTTCATCGATCATTATCCAGTCCATATAAGACTAAGTCGACCTCAATATTTAAATATTCGCAACAGGTTGTTAAATTAACTGGATTACTGGAACTGTACGCGACTTAAAGTATAATTTTTAATTTAACTCACATATCGATTTCAGTTTATACCATTAACATTCAAGGGACACTCTTACAATTAGTGTTAATGATTCTGAAGAAATCACTACACTTAAAAGTGCCTTATCATCTGACTCTAAGTTTGTGATAACCTTGAGAGTTATCCATAACGTTTCCGTAGGTGTGTGAAGTCTACCCACCCAAACTTGGCCAGCGTGGCAGACTATGACCTTAAATCCTGTACATCGTGCGAGGATATCCGAGCCCAGCAGAGTGACGATGTGGATAGCAGTGTGTGTGTGACTGAAACCCGTCAACCGGAGTGTGGTGCTAAGTATCTCCTGTTGGAGATAACTGGGTTTTGGATCATTTAACTCCAGCTGTCCTCATGGTACTTTCTTTTGTTGGCCCCTCCTCCTATACAATCATTGACAACTGCTTTGTTAAAAAGAGAAAGACGTCGAGTGCTTCGCGGGATGTTTAGTGGGGATTGAAAGAAATAGTGTTTGGCAGATAAACATCGAAACTATTTATTTAAATACGATTGAACAAATTAATAATTGAATGACAAAATGGAAAAGCCGTTTTTAATAAGTACATTATGAATAATAGTCAAAACATATTGTTATATTATTCGAAAGTTCATTGTTCAGCGTTCTGATTTTCCTGTATCATTAAATTACTCAAACAGCATTTTCATTGGTAAAGACAGGATGTGTTACGGACATGAATGTTAAGAGATTGAAACCTAAAGGATGTAACAATTAGTGTTTGCCACGAGGTGCTCTTATGTCAATACAAACGATGTTAAAGTAATTGATGTTAATAAATCGATTCAAATAATATCGATGCGATACGTTAGTCTACGTTAAACATACTGAAAAAGATTAATATAAAAATTGAAATAGCCAATGTATCCCTAATGCTTGAATATTTTAATTTTTCTCTTAATGCTACTTGTGCGTAATTCAAGGTCTTTTTTACAGGCGTATGAAATTTGACGACATTGAAACACGAGCTTACTCTTCACAATATCTGTTACTTTCACTAAGCAGATTTTTTAATACGAAGCAATTCTTTCTTATACTGATATATATGAAGGAATTTATATAGATATATAATATTTCTTACATATATTTATAAGATGGAATTTAACATGGTTATTCTATTCTGACATTAACCTCCATCCACATGTACGGCAAATCCTGCTTTATTTGTAGCATCGTGTCAGACAGAAATATCCAAATAATACTTAGATTTTGCATTATATACGTTTTCCTTGGAGATAAAATTAGATAGCTCGAGGTAAGTACATGGCGCACATTTACATGGCGCATGCAGGTTTTTTATATTTCACGAGTAAGTATTTATAGGAGAAATCGTTGAGCTGCTCTCGTAGATAATATTGTCTCTGCATTATAATCTGCTTCACTCGCCAGGAACACCAAACTTACATAAAAGAGAAATTCAAGAAACATTTCAGTACAGATGATATAACAAAGCGAATTTCAACAATATTTTTATTAAATCGAATCTTATAGCTAATAAAACTCTAGTCGATCTTTTTTTTTATGTTAATAGTTAACAAACAAGCAGACGAGCAACCTGATGGTAAGTGGTCACCGTCGCCTATGGACATCAGCAAGACCAGAGGTGTCACTGATGCGGCCAGGAAATGACAAGAAAAATGGAAAGTACTGGCCCTCTAGCGTCCAGCCGGAACACGACGAGTCGCTTGGCTGGCTGACTTAAGCAGGAGGGTGATAGCTAGCCAGGCAGGCTTCACGGGAAGATAATAATACTAATAATAATAATATTAATCGCTCAATGTTATTAAGTATATTGATAATAGAATCTTTACGCAAAGCCCTACCACCAAGCAGGCTGGCTTCTGTCGCCTCCTACGACACCCTGTTTTGCCAGCGTGGGATTGGGGGCAGTGTTCTAGGCCGCATCAACACGGCTCAATAATATAAAATAATAAAATCTTCTATTTATAAACTGATTTTTTGTTAATAATAATATCGGTAAGTTATTTTACGAAGCAACTGTGTTTCCAGAGTTTGTCATCAGATTTTCATCAAATTTGCAGATGTACATCTCATTAGTATAAATTGTAAAGTAAATTATTCTAATCGGTCGATAAATCTCAGAGATTGATATTCAAAAAAATAGAGATCTATACAATTACATTATATATAAATGTACTCTTAGTTTTTTTAAGTTGCTTAAAAATCACACTGCGTCTTACAAATACTGAGAGTTGAATATATATGATATCTGCGGGGCGAGAGTTTACCTTTGTAAAAGATCTGGAAGACTCCGTCCCTCGGCTCCAGCACGGACTGATTTAGGAGCTGATGGCCGGTCCAAGCGTAGGACTAATTATAATGTTACTTATTGCTTGAAACACGATTTGAAATCTGACAAATATCACTTACATGATATGATAACATTCAGAACTAACCTCTTCACATATACATCACCTATTCAATTCCCGATCATGCCCTCACTCGATTCGCAAAAAATGTTGGTTATACGCGCTTGAAAAGTTTCACAGTTTCAACTGTTAAGTATTCTTTCCATAGATGACGTATATGATTTACGCGTTCTATAAAATAGGATGAAAATGCTTTATGCCCTGTAGTGGGTGGATACAAGCTACCGGCGCTGAAAGACAATCATGTTTAACATAAATATTGCCTCGTAACTCCACCCAGGAAGTACTAAAGATATTATCACGTCTCAACGTTTATAATCACCGGTGTGGTATTAAATTGCTGGTCATTATAATAAAATATATTGTGTTATCCGATATTGAACGGCGCTATAATAAACTAATCCGTGTAATAACGTTGTACTGTCCGGACGTAACTCATAAATTAGCCATTCACGCTGATTGAATTTTCTTCTTGTTAGCTACTTTCCAGTAGCGTGTAGCGTTACTTTATTATCTGTAACGCGTTTTCGCTTCACTAAGATATGAGATATGATGCGAAACAATCACTCAGTTGTTTTATTAGGCGTTTTAGTTTTTAAGGGATCCTCATTTTTAGCTTTACGGAATAGAAATACTTATTACTTTACACAATTAAGAAGGGAATTAAATATTGTTAAGAAGCCATTTAAAAGATGTTCTTTAGTAATTTTTGATTCACATAATAAATTATAAATAAACAAATAATAAATAAATACGGACAGCACAATTTTAATGTCCAGTTCATACAGATCAGACGGATAAAAGTCCAACAAAATATATTGATAGCAAATAATATTTTCAGTTGTGTTTTCTAGTGATGTCTAATGTATAAGTTGAGGCTTGTTATTCTTAATACCAGAATACTTAGAGACCAGAATACTTTTCGAGTTTCATATGATTCATTTTTAAATGATCTTCAAATTCTTAAGGTGTATTTTTAATTAATGTAAAGCCCACGCTCCGTCGGTATCGACTCCGATTTCACTGAAATCTGTATTCGCTCATAATTGCGTCGCATACGACCGAGAGATGTAAATGTGTTGTCGGGTTAGCGATGCTGGCGATGCTGGCACCTAGCGCCAAGGTCCCAGGTGACCGCCACGTGGCTATAAATACTCTTGCACATTCAATAGAGGATTTATTGCCTTCATTACCGCCGCCCGCGATCTTGAGTAGAGTTATCAACGTTATCTACAGGCGCTTACCGCTCATGCGAGGTAATTTATTACCGAATTCAACATTTTTTTTGCAATACATACACGAACACCTGCAGTTTGAGCCAGTTTTAAGGCAGCAGTGTTTAATTTAATATCTCAAATGGAATGATTAATTTGTTACCTGGTGTAATTTTTTTACGCAAACATTTTTGTAACCTAGAATGAAAACTAAGAATAATTTTAGTTGTAAGTGTAATCTGTCTCTAATTTTTAAATACTATAAAAATTAAGACGAAACAAAACTACTTAAGAGCAATCTCCTCTTTCTTATCCTAGGACGTCATTTTTTACGGAACATTCAATCATTATTTCAAATAGGGATGCTATGGAGCTCCGTAACCGTAGACGAAAAACCTAAAAAAGTTTCGAATAACTTCGGATAGGGGGCAGAGTCTAAATGAAACACGTTACGCCAGATTTTCGCCGGCCCAGCTGATAAACTAGCCGCGTCGCTCTAAGTTTTAGACAGTTTTTATTATTATATTTTTAATGCTATTGTTCTTTTCTATGATTGTAATAACAGATAATACCTAGAAATAAATTAATTTTGGATACAAAATAATATATTTTTTTATTAAATACTGAATTTCCTAAATGATCACAAATTTTACTAAATCATCGAAATTATCCTAAACAATCGGATAATCTGAAATCATTTTATATACGTAACCGTAACCGGTAAAATATTGTTTATATATCTGTATCCGTATCCGAAATTTCATATCCATAATAGGTATCCCTAATTATAAATACTATTTGAAATAATTAATAACCTACTCATAATTCACGATGTCAATTTTTAAACCCTATCCAGTTCCAGTGCTTGCTTGGTAGGCGAATAGAATCGGTAATCTTTATTTTATTGATTTATTAGGATAAAATGATAATCGAATGTTTCCTGAAGTCGGATGTAGGACGTCCCATAAATTGGGATGTGGAAATGTACACGACAAGATTCTGCTTCTACAATACCCTTTTTATATTTCAGTTGCTTTCTATCTTGTTCATTAGAATATTTTGAAATTTATTTAAGTGTTCTTAGATTTCTATCCTCGCTTCCAGTAATATTTGTTAATTAATAACTAAGAAAATGAAGTTGGTATTTAATATACAAATGATTCTTAAATATTTTTTTTCTTGTTTTGGATGTTGTCATGTTGGTGTGTAGATAAATTAATTTAGATGTAAATAAGATAGGTCATTACTTATTCATATGAAACTTTTATGGAACATAACAAGATTATCGTAAAGAGTTCGAACAATTATTAAGTTCATTCAAGATTAACAAAAGACGTTTATAAAGCAAAAGCACTGTAGAATGTCAGCAGACAGTAGATCAAGTACGGCTCGGATTCAAATAGTAAATAAAGAAAAGGTGAGTTTATTGACAATGAGGTGATTAGGTGCTCACTAAAACATAGGATAAAAGTTAGCGTGATGTTTCCAAAATGTATGTAGCTGCGTTGAAGTGTTATAGTAAGATACACCTATTTTGTTACGTTTTATATCTCAATATATTCAGTGATTATTATAGTAGTGTAGTATTAAATAATAAAGACAATTTTAATACAAATTTTAAATATAACATGTAAAGTCTATCGAATCAAACCGACGCAGACCCGTTTCGCGAGGCTTTTACTGTAGTTTGAATAAATCGAATAAATTTTAATTGCCAAATAAAACATATTTAACATGTTTGACTTGGTACTGCCACAAACCAGAATCGTTGTAACTATTCTTGTTCTTCTTTAAATGTGGGAGTCTTCAAGAGAGTGAATAGGCTTTTATAAGTTAGTGAACATCTTAGACTTCATCACCACTTGCCATCAGGTGGGGTTGTAAAAAAAAAACCTATCTGCTTTGTTTAAATGTATTTTGTGGGGAACAATGTCTACTTTACATACTTATTATCTTCTACGAGTAAATATCCTAGAAACCGCTGGAATCATTTAATCGGTCCTGCGAGGTACATTTAGTAAATTCACATGATACAATAAATAATTAGCCAAATTAAATCTGCTAAATCACACCTATCAGCTTTAGATACGATGGAGAGGCGTGCAAAGAGGCTTATTGGTGACCCAGATCTGGTCGGAACTAATCTACAAGGATTTAGGCACAGGCGCAGGCTTGCCAGTCTCTCGGTCTTCTATAGGATGCATTTTTGGAGTGTGCGCAGGAACTGTACGAAATAACTCCCCAATCGCCGA
This sequence comes from Agathymus mariae mariae, assembly GCA_018251895.1. Taxonomy (NCBI): domain Eukaryota; kingdom Metazoa; phylum Arthropoda; class Insecta; order Lepidoptera; family Hesperiidae; genus Agathymus; species Agathymus mariae. Next base: position 2,907 of record DWPT01004817.1, on the reverse strand, counting down.
CCCGATAACCCGACGTACAGCAAGTATCCATCGTCGTGTTTCGTCATGCGCACTGTAAAGGACTGGATTAGTTTGTCTGACTCGGTGTTCTTGACTACATATGATCCACGTCTTCAAGAGGAGAGTGAATAGGCTTTTATAAGTTAATGCGTTCAACATCTTAGACTTCATCACCACTTACCATTAGGTGACATTGTTCTCTAGCATAATTTATTTTGTATAAAAAAAGTTTAGATTTTACTTTGAGCTTTAGGTTAAATACATATATATATATATATAGATATACCTTCTTGTTACTACTTAATGAATATAAGGTTGTGCAGTTGAATTCCTAGGTATTTCTCATATTTGTCAATCGTGTTGTTTTGTTTGTAATAGTTTGTTTTACAAAGACAAGGCGACAAGAAATCATTGGGTAAAACATGATTTAAAAGTGTATCTGTAATTTTATGTTTTCTCGTATTTTCGTTTTAATAAAAAAAATCATTGAATTGCGTAAACCCGTTGATTTATGTTTAAATTTATTGATATTTTAATAAATTTCTGCCAGCTTCATATTTTTGGATACATGTTAAAATGAACATAAAAAAATTAAATATCTGTCGTAGAGTACAGAGTAGTGTAGGAGTAGTTATATCAATAACACTCATTGTCTAGAAGCGACAACCCGCTCATGTATATCTGTCTTTAAATTTATATGACACGAGTTCTAAACTAGTTGATTCCTACATTCTACAAATAGATAACTCCACATAACTAATTGCTGTATGTACTCACTAAATACCAGGTTGCCAAATAACTTATGTTAATTTTTATTTGTTAGTTTTTACACAGACGAAGAAATGCATGTTTTATGTTTCTTGGGGTTATATTTAGAATTGTTATATTGTCTTTGGCACTAATCTATATCAAGGAGCAGACACATTTTTTAATTTTACACACACAAATTTTAATATAGGTAGACTCTATCGATGTACTGTGTATCGTATAATTTGATGTCAGCTAGATAAGCGGGATACTTGCTTCTTGCTTAGCCGGCAACACGTCCATAATGCTTTCAGCATCAGATTTTGGGTCAGTATTTTTTTTTCTCCTGTATTGTTTTTCTACATTGGATGGACTTAATACCTAGACCTACTTGTACCATTGTATAGCATTGTGTAGCAACCATTTCAATAAAGTAAAAAAAAACAACACCTATGCCTTTAAGGGTAGAACGGCCAAAAGGCATAATAATACATTTATTTTCATTTACTATTTCATTTTACTTTAAATTTGTTTTTAATCTCTATTAAATACTAGTATTTTAATAAGTATTTTTTACATTGTCTAAAAAGATAACGAAAGAAATATAATGATATCTCATTCTACTGGATTTTTTTAATAACATGGTAAATATTTTTTGAGATTATACACACCCAATAAAATATTAGTAACAGTTTCGAAGAGATACATTGGATCCGAACTGCCGAGGCATTAACTAAATTATTAAAACTTTATTTTAGAGTCTAACAACATTTTTTGTTTATAAATATAATATGTCAACACACTCCAGGTTTCAGTACACAAATGTTATAGAACTCTATTATTTACTTGCCGATATACTTTGTCATTATTAGTCTAATATAATCATATAACAAAATTCTAACTGGTCGCTTTCGATATGAGAAAACCTACTATTAGGGGCCTTTATTAACGCAACAGTTGTTAGAATTTTTCTCTGTTTGTCTGTGCGTTTGTTCCCGCTAATATCAGAAATGGCTTTACCGAGTTTGTTCTGGTTTTCACTAATGTATTGCAGTAAGCGTCACTTAATATTTACAGTTCGTTTCATTTCAATTTATCCATAAATAAAGAAGTTATGAATTAATTTATAATAATGAAGGTACTATTTAAAATAATTGTTCCGAAGCGAAGTGAGTTTGCTAGTTTTATTGTAATATTCTTTGGTTTACTCGTGGCAGTTTCAATGGTATTTTCCTTTCCTTTGATTAATCAGTTAATCCAAGATTCACCTACTAAGTCAATAAATAGTGATAGGTAACCTGAAATAAAATAATTTCAAACATTCTGCGGGGAAAACTAAGTTTTATTAAGGCAGTTCCTAATGCAAGACTGAGCGGTGTTATAAATAGCAGTTGAGGACAATTTATTTTCCTACAATCCTCTGTAGTTTTTGTATTCGGCACATTATTATATTTTAGAGGAGCAACACCATCATGTTGCCCGAGCCGGTGTGGGCTCCTGTCAGCCACATACAACAGTCTCGGGGTCTCACGAGTTGGTTCGCGGCGAGATACGAGTGGTGCGCTGTACGGTCACCGCTTGGCAACGACGAGGCGGAACACATTATGACGTTACAATTCAACAATAACTTTATAATTATATTACCCTATAACTAACGTTGTACTTGAATCCCTGATGATTATAAGTGGTGATGTAACAATGGAGTGTAAAGCGCGCTCAGTTTGAAAAAACAGCCTATTCAGCCTTCGGGTTGAAGACATCCGTTGCTACAGTTCAGGAACACCAAGCTAACGAACTATTAAAGTAAATAGTAATGATAATAAATAAATCATACTTTCATATTACTATAATTTTATTATTTCCGACGTTTACTTGAACAACCATTACGAAATATATTAATTTGTATCAGTCTAAAGTTTCAAGAAAAGGTTATTTTTATTTATTTATCATAAAATTCACAATAATAGCTGGAGAATAATAATATATAATGTTAGAGCACGTATAATAAATAAACCACTGACCAACACTACACTCTTATTGTATCTATAACAATTATCGGACAGCAATGATGCCCGCCCTTCCCAAGCGTTCGCTTTTAAACTATATCGAACGGTGGCGCCATCTATGTCGTTTGAAGAATGGTGGCACGGTAATTCAATA
>DWPT01004816.1:0-12839 GCA_018251895.1 Agathymus mariae mariae | reverse complement strand
CCAGATGCAGACAGACAGAAATAGGACTTTATTTTATGCCAACTATAGAATACATTATCACTCTGAAGAAAACAGAAATACATCGATAGACAGAAATACATTACAACCGAACAAAGTGCAGAAATAAAAATTGTTTACTCATAAATTTTTTAGGTTGTATCATAAATCAGATTTTTAGATCAGCAATAACTCTTCGCAGATGATACATATATTGCGAGTGTTTGTTTTGTATTTTTAATCGTCACTTTTTATTGTATCGGACGATAATATATTCTGTAATTGGCACCCATTCTTTTTCTTCTGACTGACCACAATTGATACATAGATAGATACATGTCCAATCAAATCAAAATCACTTAATCATTTAGGTATTCTGTAGATATTATTATGATCGTAATTTTTTTCTTCTACTACTATCCGATAATCGTACAGGGATTAACCCTTCAATAAATGGACTGTATAATAATGGACTGTATGTGTATATGTTCTGTGAAGGAAGGCGGTATGAGCAATCCCAGTCTAGTTGATTAGGTAAATGAAACCACCAACCTTAACATCCACGTCACGCGGCGGTCCGGGAAGCTCGCATGAATTCTTTTTTTGTGTATGGTAACTCCAGCACAGCAGAATTGATTTCCCTACAAGGCGCAAAATCTAGCACGGCTAGATTATTTGTAAGGGATGGATGGCAGAACGTCTGCGATCCAGGAAGCAAAATTGGTTTGAAAATCTTTTCTGCACGGCAGCCTTTTTTCACGGCAAGACATTGGAATGTAAATTTTGATAGGTTTATTATTTTTAACGTTTACCCTTCAACCAGTGACGTAAAGATTGAACAACTACTGTTTCGAAAAGGTCCTTTCACATCGAGGAGAAGAAACTGTGAAAAAAACTTCTCAGCACATCTTTTCAAACGACACATGGCTATTACAAAGTAAACTTAAACACTATTAAAACAGTTTTGCCACTATTATTTCCAAATGTCTATTATTTGGAACCTTATTGTAAAAACGAACTCGAAGCCACATAAAATAACGCTGAACTTTTTGAAGGCGATATGATATAAAATGGTAGATAGATAGATAGGCAGATGTAGTGAATTAATAATTTTATCGTTTGATTGAATTGATGTTATTCTGAAGTACTTCTTTCTTACGTTCTTCTTATATCCTGGCCGACAACGCATCAGTAATACGTTTGGTCATGCTGATGTCCATGGGCGACGATGGCCACTTACCATCAGGTGGCTCGTCTGCTTGTCGGCTATTACCATTAAAAAATATATGTTGTCGATGATTGATTTCATTAAATTATTCATTCGACAACAATGTTAAAAATGATTGTAGTTTTATTTTTATAGCAAACTAATATAAGTCTCAAGTGACGGGAGATTGCCATCCCTCCACTTACACGGGGTGAAGGGGTGCTGCAGCTGTGTGCGTGTCAGCGGCCAAAAAGGTACCAGCAAACTTGTGTGGTAACTGGCACCGTAACATAACTGTGTACATAAAAAACGGCCAACAGTTTTGCTTGTACAACAACAAATAAATCAAAGAAAAATACGGAAAAGAGCTGCGCGTCCTTAGTTTACAGATAAATGTTTATAATAACCCAAAATTTACCTAAAATGTACGGTACGGTACGTACGGTACGAAAATGTATACTAGGCGAGTTCGATTGATCGGATTTATTTACACCTTCAACTTAACTTAGACTGACTGTATCAGTCTCTCTTAAGAATTATATCAAAAACTTTGAAATCAAAATATTTCTAAGCCAAAATCTGCTTAAAGACGGTTCGGGCGTCGCGCGACGTTTTGTCCTTATTAACATTATCAATATGACATTCTTTTTATCGTCCAATACTGGTATGCTTCGAAATTTCAACTGAGAACTTCGAACGGATCTCTCGCGACTTTCAACTCGCTCGTTTGTACAAAGCTGCATTTCTCTGGTTCGTTTGAATATCAAACCGGTTTGTAAATTCCGGTATCGGTAACATTTCACCAGTCGTTTGTATACAAAAAATCCTAAAACGTTTTCGCTATGATGCTGGAGACCTAGTTAAGTACCTACCAAGCTACCCTGTTTCTATTTTTTGTGTCTTTTGGCACAACAGATGTGAATAGATTGTGATAAATATCTAGAAGTCCTACTGCATGTTCGTCGACTGATGAAATTAAAAAAATAAACTTGAACATGATTGAACCAACGACTGAAGCGACAACTTATTATAGTTAGCCATACTTGCTGATTTATTCTACATACGAATTGTTAATCCGCGTCTATAACTGTTTAGTCTGTAACTGTAAATACTTAGAGCACGTTAAGAAAGGTCCGTTGAAATCTACAAATAATAGACAAGAGTTGGAGAAAGAGAAAAATCATTTCGCATTACACTGAAAGAAGAACAACTGCCGGATGCAGGAATGTGCTCGTGCAGCTTGCATTTTTAGCTCAACTGTACTTAGAACGAGGTCTATTTTTATTTGCACACATTTGTAGCTTGTGTCCCTTTTTAATCATTACATTTAATTTTATTGTCACATTTTGGGCTAAATATCTAATATTACCATTTTCTAAATTTTTGGATGTTTCTATAACTTAAAACGGAAACTTTAAATGACCTTGACCAACTTTACGAAATTTAATATATAGGAAGAACATGTGATTGCGCAAATGGTATAACATATTTATGATGTCTGTAGACCTTATGGTGGTAAAAAAATTAAATAAATATTTTAGAACTTCTTCAATCTTACTGATTTTTTTTCCCACTTGTGTGTGTATTTGCCATAATTGTCCTATATTTTTTATTATTTATAGGTTATGTAATTTTTTTTTATAAACGGTTGTCATTTGTTTGTAACATTGTAAAGACTAAATGTATATAATTATCTTATTAATTATTATACTTGAGTGTTATGTTAAATCATATAAATTGTGGAATGTTGTTGGAGAGGCACAAATAGTAATAAATAAATAAATATTAAAGTTGTAACACATTTTGTAATGGTGAATTATGTAACTATTTTAAATCAACACTTGAAACTATTGAAATATCTGCACGTATAAGTTCCAGGTATTTGCAATTATAATACAAAGCGAAATGTTTAAATTTCACTTTTTCGCTTAAGTGAGTTTAGCTTAGATGAGTTTTCAATATTTATTTGAAATTTAAAAAGCAGTCGTTAATTTTGTAGATATAAAGGAGTCCATGTCAATCGCCTACAGTCGAAGGGTGCCTTGTAGAATAATGGACGGCACTATAGCGTTACGCTCCTTCTGTTGGAGTTCGCTAATGTTCATCCTACATGATTTGTTAGCCGACAAGTTTGAATAATCATTTACCACGTCTGTTCCAGATTCTTGATTTTTTCTGAACGCAAAACCACTAAAATACAATGACTGATTATCGAACATAATTAAATGTGTTTGAGAGATTGAGGTCATAATATAGATTATAATTAATGTATATTAAATCTAGGCGACAATGTAGGTAATCCCTCTATATTACGTAACGATAGTGTTAGTATGTTAATTAGTTTGTTTATCTCAATAGCAGATAAACAAGTTTGCGGTCACCTTATGATATTTAATGCCTCACAAGTATCACTAACATTGCCCGCCAAGAAAGAAGCAGGAATCTTCTTTTTAAATGATGATATCATGATTGCGGCAGGCCTCAGACTTTACCTTGGCTAAGGCCAATAATAATAATAATAACACAATAAGTTGTGGCTTTAGATCTTTAAACAGTCAATACAATCATAATTATTCTACTGATGGATTTGATCTTCTTTCACATCGAAAGCGTTTAAAGTCTGCCTGAGAACATTATGGAGAACTTTCAGGTCTTCTAACGTTTCCGCCTCCGAAGCAAATGATAATTAATAACATTGAAATAAAATAAAAATAATACAAATATCCTTTACTTTTAAAATATGTAGTTAGATTCGTAAACGAACAAAGCTTACGCGATGTAACTTACATATTCGCCAACTCAAACTACTTATGTACATATATTCATGTCTACTTACCACAAGCCAATAGAAGCTTTTGCCGTGTACACTAGAACATTCGTAACAAATATGTATGTTTTTTGCCAAACAAAATTATTGCTTTAATTAACCATATAGAAAGTCGTAAAGCCATAAAAAACCCGCTCATCACATCTTTCACGTGTGTGTGTTCATATAACTAACTGAATCCAATTTCATAAGGATAATAAACATCGTTTTACTTTATAGCTCGTGGCGAATTTACCTTTCTTTTGCATTTTTAAGGCTCCATAACAAAGAATTCCTCCTACTCGTCCTTTTCTTTATATCAACATAAGCTAGATTATGAGAATAATATATGACGGATAACTTGAGTATAATAAAATTATATGGGCTACAAAAATAAATAAAGTTGCTTTTATATTTATTATCATAGTATCGGTACTCGTAATTTTAAGTTTATAGTATTTAATGTCCCTATATTATTATGTGCAAGATTTGTGTACTTAAAAAAAATCTTATTAACGTTTAAGAAAATAACTACTTCAGATGACTGCGAGTTGCTGCAATGCTCCGGTTTCAATGGTATTCGTTCCAGAGACATCTTGAAATAATAGTTTGACATCAGATATAACAATGTCAGAAAAAATGCATTTCAGGTTATATCTAAATATTCTTAAACACCGGTGACAATACAAACACTAAGGTAAGCAAAGACAATATTAGAATCTGGGGTATAGTGATTAGATGAAATTTCTAAACTATTGCGAGCGTAATTATGAGATCCTAGCATTAAAGCGTTTGCCGCAAATGTACGTGTCATCCATATGACCCGATGTCACTCTAGAAAGGGTGAATTTTTTAAAGGTTCGTCACTAGTTTCCGACCAGGTGATCAATGATGACCAATACTTAACATCGTCATTAGCATTACCAAGGTGTTAGGGTTAGGGTTAGGGTAATTACAACATCACGATATTTATTTAGAAATAATGTATGTGTTTCCTATAAAACGAAAACATGTATAGTTACTCACTTGTCAGAGATAAAAGGAAATGTGACTTTAGATTAACGCGTCCCTTTTCTAATGGAGCCGAGTGTATTTGCTATAATCTCTTCCATGCTTTCCTATCGTTACAATATTGACACTTGTCTATAAATAAACAGGAGTATATAAATATTTTTTATGTCACAAATATAAAATAAGGTCGAACATATTTAACTTTATCTTACCTTATCAGAAAAACCTAACTTTATTAAGTCACCATGATATGTTTTATTTATAGATGAGACAGATTAAAAAAAAAAAGATCTTGAAAGAAGATCAAATTACAGTACAGTAGAACATTTAAATAAAAGAGTAACTATTATAAAGTTTATTTCGAAGTAGTTAGTGTGCAGCAGTAAATCAGGTTCAATAAAATATTTAAAGTCAATGGCAAATTTAGTGGCGGTTCAAAATTACCGCTTAAAAATTCCTAACTAACTATCGCGGTCGCTCCGTAACCATTTCAATATTCATGACTCGATATTCCAATACAATAGCGATAACAGCCGTAACCCCACTCCGCAAGGCGTATTATTCTTCGATCGAAGAGGCCAACGTCCCATTTGCAGGTGCGAAACATCCATAGATACACTCGATGACAAAAATGCCCAATTTTACCGCGGGAATTGTTTTGTCAAAAATATTTTTTTTTTCACTGGTACACTTGTCGCCGTTGTCACGGCGTGTGAACGCACCGTGGAAATTGTAAAACGAAATTTCGGAGTACGATTTCAATGGAAATGTTTTTACTGCGTCGGTTGAGCGCAGTAACAAGTTGGTTGTTTTTTTAACTACATCACAGGAACCGTGCGCCACGTTAATTTCTATCGGAGTGTTAATATGCAATGACATCGTGTGAGCAAACAATAATTACAAACTACTGCAGAATTTAATTTAACATATCATAGCTAATGGCAGTAATTTATGCAAATATATGTGCGTTTTACTTTGAGCTACGTTTCCACAATTCATGGCTATATCAGTTTTAGGGTGTTTAAATTAGTTATGATTGATCAACGGGTAACTGATTAATTATCCACACTATATAGTACTCGAAATTGCATGTATATATGTTAGAATGTGTAGGAATTAATTTCATTCAATTTTCACCAATTTCCACTAGGTCAAACCATTAGAATATTTGCAAATTTTATTAGAATTGATGATGGATCTTAAAGATCGTCATTTTATGTTTATTAGAACAACATATAATTTACTTACAACATGTTACACTAAATCTATTACAGTTAAATTATGACTAGTCTAAAAATATATCTTCCAATTTGGATGTCAAACTAAATTTTACTATATTTAATTGTGTGCCATCCACAAAGAGTTGTTTCAAAACAATTTAACAATTGTGATATCAATGCAGTAGTTGGGTGTATTTTTTTAAAAAAAATAAAAAATTGACGCTTAATGATACATTCTTATTTAACCAAAACTATGCTAGACTAAACATTTTATTAGTGTAGAAACTCAAAAAAGCAGGAATACTACTTGCTGTAAATGGCGACCCACTTACTTGAATTAAACCTACATTTCTACGACGATTCGTGGTCAATCACAGAATTGTTATCACTCCTAAGGTTTGAGGTTGAAAGCTCGTTAGGACTGTTTACACAGACATCGCTGGCCCCGACATGTTTTTACATATGTTTGCTTGAAGCATCGTGTTGCACGTCATTATCGTGAAATAAATTTTAAAAGTTGCCTGGCACGATAAGGGTTAAATATGAGTTTTACCATCTAAAACTATTTTAGTAACCAATCGGTACCAACTTATACTTGAGTGATCGCACTGATGCGTATTGCTCATCGAGCTGGTTCCATGGAAATTCATAATTTTCCACAATATTCCTTCATTGTAATTCCTATCAGCTTGTGGCTATGGCATGCAACTGTTTTTCCCAGAGTCATGTGGTTGATCATGACCAGTTCATAACTTCTACATAATGATATTTGAAAGTCAACTGCAGTTCATTTTTTGCCTTATATCCTCCATCTTAAACACTGTCTATTATGAATAGCTAGATTACCTAAAACACATACAAATCCACTGGGAGTTCATTCAAAATGTTGTGAATCTTCTAACTGAATGGGTTTTGATGAAAGCCCCTTCTGTACTCCAGTTGTAAGAACCATGTCTTTTTCACGGTCTGATTAAAATGTTTCTTAAAGGTAATATTGGTAACATGTGTTCTCACTATGAGAAGTGTGTTTCATTTAGAATATTTGAGTCTGTTAATCATTTGTTTTCAACATTAAAATATCTTGACGTATATCCGTATTATTGTTACAATCCGTATCATATCGTAGTCATAACATAAGCACAACGCCTTTTTGGTTGTCGACGAAAAAAGAAAAATGTGGCCAAGTGACGTGTACTATACAATTATGGAAATCAGTTCCTATGTTTTAGTGTTTTCAGATAAAAAGGTTTCTTCGCAATATTTTGTTTCAGTAAAACAATTTGTATAATACATTATTATAACTAGAACGCATAAATGTATAGGACATTTTTGGGCACGGGTCAACTCTCAAGTTAGAGTGGTCAAGACCATATTCCGCTAGCTTGATGCGTGTGTGACTCCACATGCCTTTGTGAAGGCTACAAAGAACTATCACGAGTGCAGGGTTCGAACTCCAGTCTCTCGTGCGAAAGATCGACGTTCAAACCACGAGGTTATTACTGCATACAAAACTTAATCGTGTTCATAGTCGATTATTGATTCTGTACTGTTATCAATAAAGTAGACCACCGTCAAAAATTCTATTTCTGTCGTGAAATAATTCGCTTGCATTCAACAATGTTGTCATTTGATACAAAGTATATTAGAGCCAATGTCATTTTTCAAATGAAGCTGTTCATCTTAATCTTTATTAGTAACACATATCAAAAAATGGTTTCAAACGATTTAGCTAGTGTTTTAAGTTTTAAGATAGAGTAGCTTCAGTAGATTTTTTTGAATTTAAATAATTTTAGTTGTAAAGGATTGTATCACTAAGAAATAAAGAAAGTAAGGAAGAAAGAAATACATTTATTCACAACCTGTACAACAACATATATAAACAAACAATCTCATATAGCTGTATAAAAACAATATAAAGAAACAAAAATAAGACAAAAGAGAGAAAATATAATAATAGTTATTATTATTATAATTTAATGGAAATGTGCTGCAACACTAGGTACTTAACTATTTGAAAACTACAATCTGTGCTCAGCCTGTTGACTACGAAATAACGCTCTTTGATACCTACCTACTAATGCCGCTGTTTACATGGCTGTAACACCTATAGAAATAAACGTTCTGAACGAATGAAATTGTACCGTACTCACGTATCAACGGAAAAAATACAAGGACATAAAAATGATATGTAACATGAACGTGTAAGTGACGTTTAGAGTAATGTAAAATATTGTTGGAGTTACAGTACGTGCTCGCGAGGTGCTTGTGATGCTATGAGTGAACAGATATTAACATAAAGGTTATGTTGAAATTGTAATAATTTCATATAAAAATTATAATGCCTTAGTAACGCCATCTTTATTTCTAATCCTTAAATAAATGCGGTTATAAATGATTTTCATTGTTCAACAGATAAGATACACTAACCAAACGAATTGACGTAAAGAAATATAAAGTAGTAAAAAATTGTGTGTCATTAGTAGTTCTATAAAAAAGCAGACTGCAATATTACAATAGTTTTATTTTTTTTATTAAGATAAAATGATACGGTTATGGTTGTTAAAAATTAAAAGTAATAATAATAAAGTTTACACTTATTCACTGTCATTGGAAAATACATTTTTCCTCTATCAAGGTCTAGAACTTATTCGTCGACAACTTCTTATTTACCACATCTTCACTCTATTCGCATCAGTCAGGATTTCGTTCAGACCACAATACATCATTACTTTAAGTAACTCGAGATATCCGTATGGCCATGAATAATCCCTCACGTTGTTAGTCTTATTAAACTTTAGCAGTGCATTCAACTTGTTAGATTTCGACGATCTCCTTTGGTATATCGAATCCCTTAAAATATCTCCACCCACCACTGCGTGTCCTAGTTCTTATCTTCGGAGTTGTTGGCAAAGTGTCCGCTTAGATGATAATCTGACCGATTTGCGTGACGTAGTCACAGGCGTACCTTAGGATGGCGTCTATCTCCGTTGTTGTTTTCTGTTCTCATCAACTTCATTACTAATGTTATCTCATATCATTTCTATTTTTACGCAGATGACTTGCAACTGCATCGTCATTTCTCAGAAAGGAACACTAAGGAGGCAATTGAGGCAACGATTTCGTTAGATAGATATATGCACACTAAATTTAGTTAGATAATATATGCACACTAAATTTAAAATGAATATTAATTAAGATAAGAAAAACTTAAAGATAATATTTTTATTATAAAACAATCAATTCAGTGGTTTGTGGAGGCGTCTATGATGGATATTATACGGGTTTAAATTTATGGTTCTCGGATCGTGAATGTTTCTGATGTTTAATTGTGTGTGTCAATACCATCCACATGACAAAATCCTAGTGCGGGTGTGTCTATGTGAACATTTATGCATCATAGGCCAATAGGGACGAAATTCAGTCCGATGGAGAGGCTATGGTGGAACGCATGAATCTTTCACTTCGGGCAGTGTCCGAATGGGGCGATGCCAATCTTGTGGGATTTAACGCCACAAAAACGCAGACGTGCTCCTACTTTTCAGAATTTATCCCTAGAATGCACTGACCGTCTTCAATTGTTGGCAGTCAAAGCTTCTTCGAACCTCAACTTTGGTCGGTTCATCGAGCCCAAGGCTAAAGCGGCTGCAAGGAAACTTGGGGTTTTTGCGAAGGTGTGGCGGTACTTCACACCGAATCATCTTTTAACTCTTTACAAAGCTCAAGTTCGACCGTGTGTAGGTTACTATTGCCACATTTGGGCTAGTGCAGCCAAATATCATCTATTAGCATTGGACTTGATGGAGAGGGGTGCAAAGAGAGGCTCATTGGTGACCCACACTGAGTTGGAACCAATCTGCAAAGCCTTGAGCACAGGCGCAGAGTTGCCAGCCTTTTGGTATTCTATAGGATACATTTTGGAGAGTGTGCGCAGCAATTGTTAGAAAAATAATTCCCCCATCGTCGTTTCTTCATTGAACAACTCGACAAACGGTGGGTATCCATCCTCACGTAGTGAACAAACCATCTATATGGACAGCGCGGTTTGCGCACTCATGGTGCGCACTGCAAAGGACTGGAATAACTTGCCCGCGTCGGTGTTTCCGCCTGTTTCCAACGTAGGAGTCTTCAAGAGAAGAATGAATAGGCTCTTATAAGTTAATGCGTTCAACATCTTATGACTTCATCACCACTTTCCATCAGGTGGGATTGTTTTCAAGTATTAACTTATTCTATGAAAAAAAAGTTACTGCCTATTGGGTCTACCACGTCACAGGGGCGACCCCGTAAGATAATGTAGTCTAATTGAAAGAAAATTATAAACGATTACTTTTTTATACCAGCGTATTATCTCACGGAAAAACAGTATAAATATTTTCTTTGTCTGTTATCACTGTCTGTCTGTCATTGTCTAAATTCTGTTACCACAGTGAAGATATGTTAAATTAATTAATTATACAATTTGTGACGTTCCTCGGCTAACATCGGAGGTTACTACGGGACAGGGTATTTAGTATTAAAGCTGGCACCAAATAAGATTATTCGTGTGCAACCCGAGACCTAAGCTTGTCGCCAGGGTATGGCGTGGATTTGTAACTTTAAACGCAGTATACTCGACTTGTATAGATTCAAATGAGTTATTCAAGCTTATTTATGTGCCGAAAGAATGTCATACCGTATATTGGATCGCTGAACTAAAAATGCTATAGATAAGAATCTCCAACATAATTACCAATGACAAAACCTTTATTTTTGGCCTCCTCTCGCTGTATGGCAACCAGGCTGGTATTGTCTTGTTTTCCGGAGTTTTGACAAACTTCTTTTGACTGAGGGATGGGTGCGCACTCGATTGATTGATGGTTCAAATTGCGAATTGCGTTTTCATACGTATGTGAAACTCTCTAAATCTAACGACTCGTGCCAATCGTAACGTCGTGGTTGAGAGTTCAATTTCATGAGCCATCTCACAGGCGGTCCATTAAGTTGATGTGATAACGAAATAACTAATAGCTATGAGTTGCGGGGAGGAACTCTTTGGCAATATAAGGACATCCTACGTTCGTGTTGTCTGTGTACTGCACTTGCTTCAGGTCTGCTATGTTTATTTAATATCTAAAACCATTAGCATTTTAACTTGTAATCTTTCAACAATGTACATAAAAATTGATCAGAAGCATGACTTTTGTGAAATGAAAATAATCATATAAAAATCCGCCTGACGTCCAAATTTCAGAGTCCACACATAATACATGTTTTCGCAAACAAAGGAATAAATATCCTAAATCAATACCTACTCAATATTCTCCAAATAAATCAGAACGAAGCTTTCGCCTCAGCCATTGTCATGATGACAGCTGAGACAGCCGAGATGCCATTCTCAGTAGTTATTGCTGCCTGATTACATCTTATAAAAATATTGTTAAACACGAGCAAATAAATTGTCATTTATTGGTAAAAACATACTTTGGAAGGATTCTTTGGAATGAAGGATTCTGGGTTATGCAGTCAGCTGGAACAGATACAGGCTTAGCATGTTAGATAATGATTACATAATTTTTGCATCGTATTTGATTTTGTGCCCATATATCCAAGTTAATTCCAAAGCTGAAATTAAATATTGTAAGAAATTTATTTATGACGTTTATAGAATTTGAATACTTGATTCTCTTGAACGTTTAAAATATATGGAGAATAATAAATCTCATCCAGAAATTTTGGGAACACGATATTTTTTGAAATATTCGTCAATATTGTAGTGATAACAATTTATAACTACATCAATACTAGTAAGCGAAAGTGTGTTGGGGCCGAAACAAAACAAACGTTACAAAATAAGTGGATTTCTAATTCTTCTCTATCTTCCAAAATTATCCGGCCTCTTCGAGAGAGGTTTTTGGTTATGTTTATATTAAAGTCCCTTGGTAGCCGTTCGCTTGAAGTTCCAGAATATTGTGTAAACAGTGCGTTCACTTGTACATGTTTATACACTTATTTTGAAATAGTAACATACAACGCTAAAAATTGCTCGATTATATCCACCAATATCAGAGTTGTGTATAGATTTACGCTTCGGAAAATCCCGGCATTCAGTCGCCTGCAAGAAGGGTTTAGACCTTTGAGAACAAGCTGCCGCGGGTAAAAGCATTGCCCATCAATTGTTTCGGTTCTTATCTGTACTAGCTTCTCCTTAAATGGGGATGATTCTCCTTGGGGAGAGCTCAACCACGAATCTTAAAATGGAAGAAAATTTGTTTTCTCTATGGAGATCCTTACACCCAGCAATAGATCTGTTAGATGGCAAACGTTGTACTTAGTGTAGCCAAGTAAGCCATTTTTACATAAGACTTATATTAACAAAGGCCATTCATTAAAAAAGTAAATTATTACCCCTTCCGATCGGATTTAAAAATAACTCATGGTTTAATATCTACAAAATACAAATTTGTCACTGTATTAAATACTCAATCAAGTAACAAGAGCTGTGATGTAGACTATCTGAGATGTCATCGGATCACTATGGCTAAGCCTAGAGCTTATTTTAATTGAATTTATAGTTAAAGGGGTTTGCTTCATTGGACACGTGCAACAGGTGAATGAGAAA
>DWPT01004815.1:0-12839 GCA_018251895.1 Agathymus mariae mariae | reverse complement strand
TGTAGTTGTGCTATTGAATTACCATGCCACCATTCTTCAAACGACATAGATGGCGCCACCGTTCGATATAGTTTAAATGCGAACGCTCCAGAAGGGCGGACATCATTGCTGTCCGATAATTGTTATAGATACGATAAGAGTGCAGTGTTGGTCAGTGGTGTATTTATTATACGTGCTCTAACAATATGCAGTAACAAATATCATCTTTTATAAGATTTCATTTTAATGCTATTGATAAGCTTGAATTGCGCAATGTAAACGTATAAAATATTAAGTGCTGAATACAACAACAGATTCCACAGACCAACACACTGTAGTCGGCTTGAATTAACTTATTACTCAGTAATTGGTATTTGAAGTGTTAACGGTTGTTTGTTCTGATTTCAGATTTAATTATCATGAATATACAGTTCATTACCTCGTCAATTTGACAAATATAATTTCCGCCATCTTGGCAGCTGTCAACTTGTCATTAATAAAACAGAATTACAATTATTAAATTTTTATTTCAGTTACCATATATTTGTATAACATGCTTTTAGCCTACGCCGACATATATAAATAGTTCTTATATTAAAAACAAATCTGTAAATAAACCTTAAAGTAACTTAATCTGAATATGAGATGTTAAATAATTATTTGAATATAGGATAACCTCACTAATCTTACGGAAATCTCAATTATGACAAAATACCGGTAGATTAAAGCCTTGTTTTATGTCTAAAGGTTTGTTTTATGTCTCACCGCTCCAGTTAGTTACAAATAGTTGTTTCTGAAGAAACACGATAAGGCATCCCATTTACTGAAGATGGATCGTACGCTCTGTTCCAAGAGCCGGCATAATTTTTATAGAACTGGTACTCTTTTCTAATCAAATAAACTTTGTTCTCAGTGTCCTAGTTTTAAATATTATTATTATCTTCATTGTGTGATTTTATTTCAAAAAATGAGCCTTCTACGCTTTAGTAACTTTGCTACTTAACTAAATCGTCCAGTCACTCATACCCTCCCACTAGAATTCCATGTATCGCAGATGGCATAAATAACCTCAACTGAGACAGCATCAAAAACCAAGAGCACAAAATAAACATTTATCAATCACATCGGCCTGACCTAGCTGACAATTAAAGCCGGTAGACATCCTTTTCTCTGCATACAAAGCCCTACCGTCTGACCTACGGAGCTATCCATAATGCAAAATGTGTAATCCAGCATGATTGGTAACGTAACAGGAGCACATAATTAGGCTACGAGAACATATAGGACTAAAGGACCGGGATGCGTGCCTGGGGCTTTTCAACGCGTCACTGGTACGTACACTCGAGATCCCGAAGCCTTTTTTCGTATTGTTGCTGCTAATCTAGTTAATTTTATCATATCGAACTATCATATCATAACTGATTACCACTAACCATTAATACCAAAATCATGAGCAATGTACTTTAGGTTAATAATAGCAGTGAATCTACTTGTAGATCAACACTCTAAGACGGAAACCGACTATCTCTGAAACGATTTACAACTACCTTTCAGAAGGAGCCAAGGAGCCAAATCTTGAAAACACAAATATTGTCGGGATTAATTAAAGTGGCACACAATCCAGCGATCATCTAGCACTATTGTATAGTGCGTTAGTCAGTAGTGCCATGGATAGGAGATGTTAGCTTAGACTCAAGTATAAACGGATCCTCTTACATCCTAAAGTCTAAACTATCCAAAGGTTTTAAATTGTTACAGCCGGTTTCAATAACCAATGTACCCCTTATTGTTAGGTAATGGTACCTTTTTGAAACTGAACTGATATATCAATTTAAAAGATTGTAAATTATTGTTTATTAAAGCGCAAACATGCAGTTACAGCTGCTACAGTATGATGTTTTAATCAACAGTGAGTTAAGTACCTATAGGTAGGTTACTGATTGGTTTTTTACCTGTTGTTATGATACGTTTTACGCTTTTCATTTTGAACGTATCTCGCTTTTGAGGTATAACAACAAAAGATCTAGACGAAAAATAAACTCCACAGTCTAAAATTGGATTTCGTATAAACGATCGTATTTATTTTTTCATGGCTTCCAGTTCGATTCCCGGCAATAAAACAGCAATGAAAATCGCACTATACACCTGTATAGACGCCGCGCACGTCGTGCTTTTATGTGTTGCCATAAAATAGCACTAAATTATCGGGAAATGAAACATTTCTCTATTCTTTAGTGTTTCTCACAGCCGATGTAAAAACCAAATACTTAAAGGATCACTTGACTGTCCATTTGTTTTTCTGTGTAACAGTTCATTACATGTAAATTTTTAAACACGTAATTTTCTGTATATTGGCCGGTATAACTTGAATTTGGTATACGTATTAGGTGCGAGGACTCTATCTTACAAGGACTTTCTGGTACCGTTTTGGACCGTATTGGGGCGGCCCCCTGGGATGCTGACCCCAATCGCAAGCTGGCAGAACACGGTGTGGTAAGAGGCGACAGAAACCAGCCTGCTTTGTGGTAATAGAGCATCGAGTAAGGATGATGTTATCAATATTATTTTAAGTCATTAATATTATTATCTTTCCGTGAAGTCTGCCTGACTAGCTACCACCCTCCTGCTTCAGTCATCCGCCAAAAGACTCGTCGTGTTCCGGTGAAGCCAGTACTTTCTTTCTTCTTCTTTCTTGGCCGACAACGCATCATTGATGCTTAAAGAGTTACTAACGTCCATTGGTGACAGTGACCACTTACCATCAGGTGGCTCGTCTGCTAATTTGTCTTTCATTTACATTAAAAAAACCGTGACTTGTCGTAACTTCGTGATTAGTTGAATGAAATTTGGATTTAAAAAAATTTCACCTAACTATAAAGGTATGAATTATCCAAATAAGGCTTCTGCAATCTTATCAATTTCAACTTGCCTACTTAGAAGTAAATTAGTTAGCATAGATTTGAACAGAATTCTTGAATATATCTGATAATAAAAATGAAACAAACAAAAATTGTAAGCAATAAAAAAATTGTTAATTTCTGTATCGGCTAGCGTGCTGTATCTATATGGGTAACAAATAATAATAATAATAATAATAATCGTTTATTTTCCATCGTAAATACAAAAGAGTGTGACAATAAAGTGATATCAAAAACTTTCTAGCACTACAGTATTTGTGGAAGGTGGTTCCCATAGTAGGTTAAAAATTTGTATCACGAGAAACCAGGCCCACCGCAACAATAGTTACAAGTTATTTACCAACTTAAAAGTTGCATTCAGAATTTATGTAAGCAAAAAGAGGAATAAAAACATGATAACTCAAAAGATAAAGTTAAATAGTGGAACTGAACTAACTTTTTGATATAAAATAAAAGTAAAGGAATGTGTGTTACTGAGAATTGTATTGCGCGAGCAAATGTAACTACGTGCCTACGCGTGGGGCCATGTTTGTGTGTGTGTGAGAAAGAGTAAAAGAGAGGGCGTACATGCCTTAATTGTAGCCCATTATCGTCCCACCGTTGGGCTCGGGGTCTCCTCTCACAATAAGAGGGATTAAAGCCATTAAAATTAACATGAAATTTCTGCTACTAATTTGCTTACCCAATAGACTAATACATGAGAGAGGGTTAGATAATATATTTAAAGACCCATTTGTCAATCGCTATTCAGCAATAAACTATATTGAATTAAACCAAATTGAATTTGCTCCTAGGTGGCTTGTCAACTCATTTATTCATTAAAATCAGATAAAACCTTTATTCAGGATTGTATTAAAAAATGCTGACACCAGTTATTTATTTTTAACATTCACACACATTTTCACTTTTAAACTTTTATAGGTTAATCCGTTCAACATCTTAGACTTCATCACCACTTACCATCAGATGCGACTGTTGTCAAATATTAATTGTAAAAAAACTGTCTGTAAAAAAACTGTGCGTTAATATATGGAGACAGATTTATTTTTTAAATACAGAAATCAAATATATAATGTTAAGATGAAGAAACAGTGTTAATAATGTCCTAAATGTCATCTTGCACGAGAGCATTGCGTTACCTAGTGCTGTCTCCCTACGTCACGCCAACATGAGATTCCCACAGGGAAGCGTATACGGTTATGTCTTCATAGAAATTTCTCTGCCTATTTAGTGTATTGTATCCAATCAAGATTGTACAAAACTTTTTCCAGTTAGATCAATAGTACGGCGATTACTGACTTTTTGATGGGCGAGATCGCAAGCTCGTCGTATAACATAACGTGGTGGGACATGTTTTTATTATGCTTTATAATAAAATATTACAGAGCAATTATAAAAAACCTGCAAAAAAAAACACATAAAATTTATCTCGACAAAGTGTTATATCCCGTCATCAACCAGAAAAAACTTGATAATACTCAAACGGCTGAACAGATTTTCCTAGATCATAAAAAACGCTGTGAATCAAGTCACCTTTCAATGAGAAAAACTAAATTCAAATCGATTGACCCGCTTGGGAGTTACGAAGCCACAATCAGTTACATTGAACGTCTAACATCTGTGTTGAGGATTAAAACGCGGTTGAGTCGAATTGGACTTATGCGGCATAGGTTCAATACTAGGCATAAATATATCCAGGAATATTTTGCGGTTCCTGGACAAATTAAATAATATGACTCATATTATCATATAACTCATATAGATTTTACCGTAAACTATTAGTGAAGATCTGTCCAGATTTATTTTTTCGTACTTTTCGGCTCAGTATCCTCGGAAATGAGGCCAAGTCTATTTCATTTTAGTTAATTTCTTGTATACTGTTTTCAATGTAGCTTTTTAATTACAAAATATTGATATCTAAACATATAATAAAATTCTGACTGATCGCTTTCTGTATATGAACGATATATGAGAAAAAATATTATTAGGGACTTTTAACGCAATAGAACCCAAAACAATAGTTGTTAGAACTTTTGTTTGTTCGCGCTAATCTCAGAAACGGCTTAACAGATTTTATTCTGGTTTTCACTAATGTATTGCAGTAAGAATCATTAATACTTAAAGTTTGATTAGTAACTGAAATATTTCAATAACTGGTCGTTAATATTATGTGGATTTACCTTCGTGCCCTTGTGAATGGTGAAATTTGAGTCAAGTATTTCGCTAACAAGTACACCTGCGTCTGTTCCCATGAGAAAAATACCTTGCGTTCCATTAGCATGTCATTAATATCGAATGACGTTTACATAGGAAATATATACTTAAAGATGTTTGCTATTATATATCGCAATGTTGTCATTACGAATTCTGACAACTGATCAGATTGTAACTCGATACATCACTAGCTATAAGTACATCACTAGCAAGAACACACGCGTCTGTTCCCACGAGAAACAGTGAGTCGTACTAATGGACGTGCTGTTTACATAATATAATAATGTTTATTTAATATTAAATGATGTCCGACATTGCATTCCAATTAAGAGACGTCTTCATCACGATGTCACTTGGATGTCACTAAGTCAAATGGGTTTCGAAAATCAATGCGACATGATTTTGAATTAGCCGGGTGAAGGCCAACGACATGATTTTGAATTAGCCAGGTGAAGGCCAAGCGTTTTAGAGAATAATTCACTAACTTGCTAAACAGTTCTTACTAATGCTGCCAGCAAAACCACGGCCATCCAGCGTGCCAAAATACAAGTAACCTTGAAACCTCCAAAACGATAGCACAAGTCGCAACATGAGCAACAGCAGCATGAGAACAAGGGCTGACCTCGCCATTGAAGATAATATGATACCACTCTGATAGTGGTAAATTTGTTTTTTGCCATGAGGAGGAAATCTTCTAAAGACACCCGCTGGGAAGTGCCGAGCTATGTAGGATTCTTGTCCACTAATATCCCCGCGGCTAGAACCACAATGCATATGGAAAGACTCTGGGATCTCAAGTAAATAAAAGAACACTAACAAGGTTTCCAATAAATCCCTTTAGGCCAGTTAATAGTGTCACCACAAGTGTCACCCTCAAAATGTTCAATCTCGACCTTGGCAGACACTTGGGTGTGATGCCTCATAATTGTGCCTAAACAACGCACAGGGAATTAATTATCGTTAAGCAAGTATACATTTGTAAGAGAATATTTTAAACAAGTAACTCTTCATGACTTTGCTACGGGAAACTTGATTCTTACATTCAGATATATTAGTTTTATCTAAAAGAATTGTTATTTGTTTTAATCAAGCGTTTCGTAAATTATTCGTTACTGCTTAAATGCTTAACCTTTTTCTGTAAATTATTGTATCTATTAGTAAACAATAGATAGGCAATAAACCCACGAAGTAGTGTTTGGAATTAGTGTGTGTGAGTCTGGACAGAAAATTCAAAAACTGTACGTTTTGACCATCACTAAAGTTTCTATTTTATATTTCAATTACATTTTACAGTTCAATTGTTAAATAGGTTCCCACCCCCGGCTTCGCTTCAGTGCAATTTACTAATGATGAAATTGAAAAGTGTGCTTAAAAATATATTAAGTGTGTATCTATTATCCTCTGAGAAATTAATTTAAATAAATGATTTTTAAGTTTTAACGTATGACAACAATATGGTGCCATATGAAACTATGAAATATCATGCCCGTAATTAATATCTGTGGAGTTTGAAAATCTATATTTACGCTACACAATATTTATTTAGGCTATATTATCAGTAAGATAGATAAGTAAGTAATATTTATTTAGTAATTAATCCGATTATTATATCAATAATTTTTTTATACATCCGACTGACTGTCCGCCATCCGCCATAATGTTTCAGTGTTAAAATATTTTATTCACAAATTGAATTACTGACACTAAACCAAGCTGAACTAGAATTTGAATAATATGGAATGCTTTCGATTAATGTGATCTACTTTCTCCAGATTGTACATGGCGACGCCCAGGCTTCATACATTTGTGAAACATCTTTATTGCGCTACTCTCGAATATGTTAAGGAAGCAAGTTTCACAACGCTAACTGCATTAACAATTGAAAGTAAATTAATGGGAATAAGGAGGTTTCAAGGTTTCATGCTCGCATTTTTTATATACTTGATTGATTCGGTTTTGATTCGTCCTTAACGAGTATTATAATCCTGAATGAGTTGTCTGGGCGCGTATAATTTATCTTTGATAGACAGATAAGCGTTTTAAATCAAAAAAACATCTCGTGATAATGGCGTCAGTAAATCTATTATCTGAAGCCATTATTCCTATCTGTCGTGATTTCCCCGAGGGCGTGCCCGTCTGCGGAGTTATAATTGAATAAATCCAGCTCGTTGGATGAGCGCTCACAACTTTGTCGCAAACGTATCCTTAGCAAACGGAGATAACCCTTTGTCATCTTGTAGTTTCTGGTTATAACTGTAAAAACTGAACATTTAAACCGCATATTCCAATTTATCGGCTATCCAGCATCCATTTTAGAAAACAACTTTTTTTTACAATATTGAACTGATAAAATTTATTCAATTCAATTTCAGAAATTATTATATTATCAAGCAAGACTTGAACAGGATGAATCGTTTTATTTTGTATTCTTACTAAAAATGTTATCAAAAAAGTTCAAATGTCCATAAAATCAGAAGTAATTTTGGAAACTGGAGATTGCTTCCTATAATTGCACCACGTCTTTACAGACATTTTTCTCATAGAATATTAGATCTTCACTTGAAATTATTTGATGAAATTGTAGTTTAATATTTTATGAATATACATACAATGGAATAAACAGTAGTAGGTAGGTCTTCCGCTCACGAAACATAAGCTTTAATCCTGCACAGTGTACAGTCAACCGAATTTGCACTTTTTTTATTAAAACACTTTAAAACTGTAAAACAATAACAAACACGACTCATCTAGATCACGAGCGACGATTGAGCCCTGAGCTAGAGCACGCGCCGATCCATTATAAATCGGTTTCGCCCCGTACGTGAAAGGCCGCTCGTGCTCACGCACACAGGCGTCTCACCCTTGTAGTATTGTACCTATTACAGAGCAGTTGCATTAAGCGATCCGTTTCTTTACTACCTCTGTCTAGACACTAACATTTAAAATCGAGAGTGGGAAATTTGTGAGTTTATGTATATGTAACAAAACCAAAAGTACCTTATTCCGAATGGAGATTATTTGACACGCACATAATTGTTAAATCCGAATGAAGGGGAACTGGAGAAGAAATTTTTACTTCTGAAATCCATGTTTAAAAGATATTATAAAAAAATGATGAATTTAAGTCAAATATTATCATTTCTTTGTCCCAAATTTCAGGTTACACCTTAATTTTTTTTTTATATTTAAAGAATGACTCGGATATTGTTTAGGCAAAAAAGGATTATTTGTCATCCTAACCACCAACAGTTATCGTGACGCCTCAATACAAGCTAATGATGGCAACAGCAGGCGCGCAACTAATAACACGGAAGGTCGATTAGAGCTCGCTGGCTGTCACGGCTGTCATTAATTTGGCCGACGAATAAAATATTGTGTAGTAACTTTTTATATTTACATTTGACAAATAAGCAGATAATCCGCTCGTGAATTGCTTAATAAATTTTACAAATTTGTCAATCAATTACATACAAGTAACAGCAACATAAAGTTGCTGTTACTTTGCTGTTGCTGTTACATTAAAAACATTAAAAAACAAGTAAATATTCTTTAATACAAGTTACAAAAATATAATTACAATTCGCTTTTTGTACATGAACGATATATGAGAAAAAACACTATAACGGGCCTTTATTAACGCCATAGAACCCAAAACAATAGTTTTGAAAATTTTTGTCTGTTTGTCTGTGCGTTTGTTCCCGCTAATCTCAGAAACGGCCTAACCTATTTCGTTCTGGTTTTCACTAATGTATTGCAATAAGCGTCACTTGATACTTAAAGTTTGTTTCATTGTAATCCGTCCATGAATAAAAAAAGTTATACATTAATTTAAAATAATGTAAGGCGTAGTTTTCCTGGAGCGAAGCGAAGGCAGTTTGCTAGTTTTATAATATAATTAATATATAATTAATAATTATGTCTTTACAAGTATTTATATCTTTAGAAGTAATTAATAAATATATTTTCTTCATACCTGGGGAATACCCCAGGTGGTCATGCCAATATGAATTATTCTGCGTAATAAAAAGTGGACTCTATCATGATACGCACAACTAATCCGTCTAGGAAACGAGGAGTCAAAGGACATGCAGCATAAACCTCACGAGCGCAGCTAGGAGCAATCTACCCTCCGGGATGCCAGCAGGCTCGACAGAACGCGTACAGGACAACCCGGCATCCAAGTCCACCAAACCGGATTCGGAGCGCTTGCGCAGGCGCTACCATTCGGAAATTTATTAAAAAAGGAAGTTAAGAACCGTAGGGTAGTTCTATCGTAGATCGGTTATCGTACCTCGACGAACGCAATTTAGCAACTAATGACTTTTAAATCGCTGAATAGATGGCGCGTGTATCGAGCCGGGTGTTTAAGTACTTTATGCATGTTTATTTAGGGAATTAGAATATAAATCGTTTCCTTCTTTCCATGCTTCTCCACTACTGGAAGTTGGCAGTCAGCTCTGAGAACTTCTTTCGATCTTGCGCCGCCAATTGAAATAGATGTTCGACGCTGGCGATGTTCGTCCATTTTCGGATGTTGCGCAACCAAGACTGCTTTCTCCTTCCAGTTTCCTTTGATATAAATGGAACACATCATAATTTTAAAACTTATTTATGTAACATTGTCGTAACCACTTGGCATAACATAAAAATTTTCATTACATTTCTTTGTGTAACTGTGAAACGAATTTAGAAATTTTAGATGGATCTTAAGATGTGGCAGATGAGAAATGCATACTCTACTCCCGAGAACCTAAATAAAGAAAAAAAACTCGCTAAATCAAAGTTACAATATATTTGATTCATAACAGACCGCTTAATTAACAATCAAACAAATTGTTGATTTTCTCACCCCAAATAAAATATACCTTTATGTACTTATTATTATTAACATCTATCTCACTGGATGAAATAAATGCTAAGACCTTTAAGTCTACTAGAAATATAAGCGGATGCTGTGAGTTGATACCAAGATCTCTGTTAATTTATCCGCCGTATCGCGTCCGCTTAATTCCTGTCGCTTGGGGATCAAATGAAAAAGTGACGCAGTTAGTTTTGCCGTTTTCTGGCTTTCACGTGTAAATTACTACCACTGATGAAACTGGACAGCAGTGATAGTGGTTTGAATATTGGTCTCCCTCACACGGCCCTGAGATTCGAATATTGCACTTATAATTTTTCAAATTATGCGCGTAATAGAAGTTAATTATTTCATGTTTCGGTGAAGAATAATATCGTGAACACTGTTATAGATCCGGGAACTCCCCGTGCACATCCCGCACGATTAACCTGTCTAGCCATCTCTATTGGCCGATTGGTCTTCAGTCTATTGTATAAAAGAATACGTTTGACAATCATGTGAGGTAAAAGGAAATTTAAAGACACTAAATTAGTTTCAATGTCTTTAAATTTCCAAAAATTTAACATTCTACTTTGTATCTTTTTATTTATTTATGTTAACTAGTGCTTGAAATTGGACCGTTATACCGTTCTATTTTCAATTAATAAAAAGTAAATTAATTAAAAAACGGTAGGCAAAGTGGTACTGAAATATTTTGTTTAGCCTATTTATACATAAATTTCTTTATTTATACTATACATATTTAACCTTAACTTATATCTAACTCTGAAAATTTATGTGATTAATTCAATTTGAGTTAACATTTGACGGTTTCATCACCTTTCTGATAATAGGTTTAAAATAAATAATTATTAAATGTGTCCTAAATAATTCCGTGGTAATAAATATAAATCACGATTCTCCGTCATAAATATTACATCTCAAGCATAATAGTTTTTAATAAGAAAATAAATATAACTTATAAACGAGCAGACGAGCCACCTGATGGTAAGTGGTCACCGTCGCCCATGGACATTAGCAAGACCAAAGGTATCACTGATGTGTTGTCGGCGAGGAAATGAGAAGAAGGTAAGAAAGAAGGTACTGACTCTCAAGCCCCCAGCGGAACACGACGAGTCGTTTGGCGGCTGACTCAAGCAGGAGGGTGGTAGCTAGCCAGGCAGGCTTCATGAAAAGATAATAATAACAATAATAATATTGATAACATAATCTTAACTCAAAGCCCTACCACCAAGCAAGCTGGTTTCTGTCGCCTCTTACGACACCCTGTTCTGCCAGCAGGGGATTGGAGGAAGTATTCTAGGCCGCCTTAAGACGACTAAAATGTCTTCATTAATTGTGTAATAATTCCATTATGTTTTGACAATCCTAGTGGCAAATTCCAACTTCGTTCGGTTTGAATACATGTAATGTACATAATAATATACCATGTCCGCCCGGAATAATGTATCTTTCAAATGATAAAATACTTTTGAAATATAACCTTCGCATATAACAAAAACAATATTCTCACTCTCTCTTTGTAATATCAGCTTATGTACATAATATATACGTCTAGATACCAGTTGGTTGTGACACAACCCGTCAATAAAACGTCCTTGGATTCAATACACATATGAAGTAAACAATTGCCTGTCATATTCAATTTATTCTTGCATCTTGGCTGTTCTTCAGGTCTAAGGTCTGTGTACAATCATAACTCACAAGAAATTCTCATTCTGTCTCTCGTTCGATAATTATGTGGTCGTTTATTGTTGAAATAAACTTGATGAGGTACACGGTAAATTACTAAGGAATCGGTTAGACTTAGTTTAGTAGGTAATTTGCGAAATTTCCGATTTATTACGGTCATTTATCTTTGCGGACACGCTGCACCTTCTACATACGATAATTAATTATATTTTAATACGTTTACCAATATGATGGCGTAAGGAACCGTTGTAATAATTATGGTAATGGCATCTTACACGTGTAATTTGGAAGATTTTATAACCATAATTAATATAATATCAATAAGGATTTGAATATATAATATCTATGAGACAGAAAGCGAGCGAGATAGCTAACTCGATTTAAATCCGTGGACGGAAATTTGGATAGAGAGTGAAGCCACACAGACGTTGCGGTTGCGTTGCATCACTATAACTGCGGTACATCTAGTGTGACATAGGCAATGCCGCTATCGCAACGCAACGCCGTCTTCTACAATGTCGCAGAGTCTCAGGTCTCAGAGTTGATTATGTCAGTCTTTCATTTAATTAGTACAAACCTTGCACTGAAAACAACTTTTCGCTACGAGGCGGCTACGGCGTAGTATCATTTCTCCTAAATTCATCTATCTACTCTCCAATTCCATTATCGAGCGTTGTCTCGCAACGTCATGTTAATGTGATAAATAGCTAGAAGGACGCAACGCAATATTTTACGGATACATAACTATATATAGCATGATCTTACGCCCTCTAATGAAGGTATGTATGTCGCTGACAGTCATGACTACAGCTGCTAAATAAAACACGGCAGGTGACCCGAGTGATGGCAGCACCGTCGCTATGACTCAACACTCGGCAACTCGATCTACAATTGAGCCTAGCTAAAGAGCAAGCACTGTGGCAAGAAGCACTCGTATTTCAACCGTACCGGAAACTAGTGACTAGTAATTGTTATGAAAACAATTACCTTTCGTGGAAACGTTACTCTGCTCGAATTGCCAATTATCCGCCCACAAAGATGAGTGTGACGCCAGCGACGCTGTCCAACCAAGTTAATAAAATAATAATCATATAAATTTAATTTAATTATAAAATATTGCAAATAAAGTATTGTTAATTAAAACTAGACAGTGATTTACTTCTGATGCTTGCGACATA